>BOPN01004414.1:109099-111599 GCA_017312705.2 Penaeus japonicus | reverse complement strand
GCGGCAGACCCGAGTTCTATTTTTAGTACAGGAAGCCTGGACCCACGCTCACAGCCAGAGGAGTTCGGGCCAGGGCTGTGAGCTGCAGAAGACTCAATTGTCTGTCTTTATTGAACAGAACCTTTCTTACTTCAGGGTTGCGATGGAGAGAGTTCTTCTGGAATGATAGTTGGGAGGTTCTCAGGGTTGGAAATCTTATTAAATGGCTTTTTTTTAATTTTATTTATCTTTCGTTATCGTGTTATTAACCTTAGTGAAATACACATTGATCGAAGAGGTGAAAAGGTAGCGAGCAGGTTGCAGTGTTCATGCAGCTTGCTCGTTGTTGCTGTTCGTTGCATTTGAGGTTTTGTTGTGTCTTGTGAGGTAGATGAGGTAGATTGTGGTAGAATGAAGTTGATGTTGATAAATACATTGGTTTCAATGTGGGTTGGTGTTAATTTCAGATGTAGAATCTCAAATTTCAGTGTATTTGTGATATTTTCTTTTTGAATAATTAGGTTGGACTTGTTCAAATAGGTTGGAATATCTTTATTGTTATTTTCATTATCATTAATAATAACTATCATTATTACTGTTATTATTATCATTACTAACTAGTTCGTAAGAAAAAGGCAGAGAAGAGAGAGAGAGAGAGAGAGAGAGAGAGAGAGAGAGAGAGAGAGAGAGAGAGAGAGAGAGAGAGAGAGAGAGAGAGAGCCAGGGCGAGAGAGAAAGAGAGAGAGAGGGAGAGAGAGAGAGAGAGAGAATAGTTTTTGTTAGTATTATCAGTATTGCCTGTATTATTATCATTATCATTACTGTCATTGACATTATCACCATTATTATTATTATCATCATTATTATTATCTTCACCACTATTCTTATTCTCATTATCAATATTGTAATATTCTTTTATAATCTCATTTCCTTATCATTGCTATTATATTTATTACCATTATCATTTATCATCATTGTTATCACTATTGCTATTAATATAATTTCAATCATCATCATTATTGTCATTATTATCACTAATATCATTATTGTTATTATTAATATTACTATGATTGTTACCATTATCATTATACATACATATTAACATATACATATATACATACATACGCACATACGCGCATACATATATACATGCATTCATACATACATACTTATATGCATACAAACATATATACATATATATCTGCATATATGTATAACCACTTAAATATATACAGTACATATATCAATCAAACGCTGAACACTAATCTACGGTCAGAAAACCCACATTTAAGAAAGTCGCTGTTACGTTTAAGTTTAATAATAAACATTATATGAAAAAAATCGGTGAAGGCATATTTTCTATTTGAAATTTAGATTGACATATAGAAAAAAATATAGGAAGAAAGCCTTTTGCATAAAACGCTTAAGCCTAATGAATTACTTATTTGATCTTTAATGTTATCAGTAACTATTCATATACCTATGTCTTTCTTTGATCAAAGGTAATTAACTAGATTTATAACATCCCTATGTGTTTCCTTTTCCTAATTAACCAGATTTATAACATACATACTCACACACAAACATTCACACACACACACACACACACATGCACATATACATTACTTTTATTATTATCATTGGTATTATAGTTATAGTTATATACTATCGTTATTATCATTATCAGCATTTAAATAATCATCATTATTACTGTTATTATCATTATTATCATTATCATTATTATAATTTTCATTAACATTATTATTAGTAACCTCAATATCATTATTGCTATCATCATGATTATCATCTTACAATTATTACCATTATGATTATTATCATTATCATCATCATCATTATAATTATTGATGTTATTGATGTTAATGTTATCATTATCCTTCTTATCATTATCATTTAAATTGTTATTATTATTTTCATTGCGTTTATCACTACTTTGATTATCAGAATTATCGTCATTGTCATGTCTAATATCAAAACTATCATTACTCTAATTACTATAATTATCATTGTTATTATTATCAAAGTTGTTGCTGTTGTTGTTGTATTGTTGTAGTTTTTGTTATAGTTCTAGATACTCCTCTTTTACTATAATGAATATAACATATAAAAGAAACGAAACAAAAAACAATAAAACAAAACAAACAAAAAAACAATAACAGCTGAAACAAACACGATGAAAAAAAAATCGAGATTGCTATTTCCAGAAACTGCTGAATGATCTAGCAACCGATATGAGACTTATATTGCACCTGACAGGGCAAATATGTCAGGCATTAATAACTCTCAGCTAAAGAAGCACAGCCGACAGAGAGCAATTAGTGTATTAATTGTTCATTTTGTTCAACTAAGAAATCAGGAAAAGTACGCAGCGAAGTTCGATAATTACACAGTTAATTATGTGTTTGTGGGTGTGTATGTGTGTGTGTGTGTGTGTGTGTATGTGTGTGTGTGTGTGTGTGTGTGTGTGTGTGTGTGTGTGTGTATGTGTGATAATTACACAGAT
>BOPN01004414.1:89099-94099 GCA_017312705.2 Penaeus japonicus | reverse complement strand
AAAATAACCTTCCGCTGAAAAAAAAAAAGCAAAACAAGGATTCGAATCCTTTGTGAAACGCGGAAATGAGATTCGAATCATTACATGAGCCAATCGCAAATCCCGACTTGAACCTTATGCTTCGTTTCTTCTGTCTCGTTGGTTCGATCACTGTAGTATTTTGAGTTGATATTTCCTGGTGTACATAGGAAGGGAACATCACTATAAAAGATGGCGAATGATATAAAATGTGATGACTGGAATCTGCCTAAATATCGCAAATAATCTGCAATCAACATGACACCTCGACTTCACAAAACTTACCATGTGTTTGTACTCACTTGGGAAAACAGATGTGGTTCCCCATTTTTTTTACATCTCTTCTTCATAAACACTTACTCCCTCCTTTATCTCCCCTCTCTCTGTCTGTCTGTTTGTCTATCTCTCTTTCTCTTTCGCTCTCTTCCTCCCTATCCCCGTCTCTCCCTCTATCTCTCCTTCCCCCCCTCTTTATCTCTCTCTCATTAGATACTTTCTTCACATACCTCTCCACCCCATATACTCTCTCTCACTCTCCCTTCTTATCAGAGAGGAAGGATCGCAATTTTTTTTTTTTTTTTTTTTTTTTTTTTGTTTCGAGGAATGTCGAGTTCACCAACCTACCTCCTCGTGTGGAATGCGTTGTAGATCCTGCGGGTTGGTGTGCAAGCGTTTTCAGGTGTGGAATGTGCACTGCCTTTGGGGAAGCCTTGGTGAACATTTTGTCCTACAGGAAGGACCATTTTTGCGTCTGTAGTTGCGGGAGATGCTGGTAAAGGTCTTCGTTTTGGCGTTGTGATACTTCGAATAGACACACATACACACACACACACACACACACACACACACACAGACACAGAGACACACACACACACACACACACACAGACTCCCTTTGGCTGCTGTGGTGCACTCTCTCTGGGATGCAAATTAACCTTCTCATTCCCAGCATCTGTTTGTGACCTGATTACAATGCCGCATCCGAAACGCCTTCTCAGCATTTCCTTTTTTAACTTACCTTGTAAGCATGATCAGCATTATATGAATGGGATTATATGGATGGGCCGATATGCCGAGATGACTGCGTTTGCTTTATTGGGCATCAATCAATCTTATAATAGTTTCATTGTGGTTTTATCTATAACGGTTTCCTTTTGTTTATGCATATGCAGCTAGACTTGCTAGCGAGGCATAGCACTTTCTTCATAGCATCTCTTCTTGTCTAAGATTGCTATGTTTCAATGTGGCATCTATCAAACTTACAATACATAGCAGTAGTTTCACAAAGGTGTATTGCTTCTAATTATTAATTTGTTTATCCATGTGGACCGAGACTTACTAGTAACGCAGACTTATTTCCCCATAACATCCTTTCTCGTCTAAGGTATCTGCGTTTTAGTGGCCAAAAGTATTGATGAGACAGAATTACGCTGTTGCTTATCTATCACAACGCTATCGTCTTTTCGTTACAAGTATTTAGACATTTTATTAATGTCTAACTCTCTCTCTCTCTCTTTCTCTCTCGGATTTATCTCTCTCTCTCTCTCTCGGTTTTATCTCTCTTTCTCTCTCTCGGTTTTATCTCTCTCTCTCTCTCTCTCTCTCTCTCTCTCTCTCTCTCTCTCTCTCTCCCTCGGTTTTATCTCTTTCTCTCCCCTTATATCTCTCCCTCTTTCTACACCGATCTCTCTGCTCTCTCTTTCTCTCCCCCCCTCTCTCTCTCTCTTACTCTCACTTTCACTCTCTCTCTCTCTCTTCTCTCTCTCTCTCTCTCTCTCTCTCTCTCTCTCTCTCTCTCGCTCCCTCCCATCTCTCTCCAAACTCTTTCCATTCTATTCCCTTCTGGTCATCTATCTAATAGCAGGTTTTATTGCACATTCCATCGTTTCCAAGGCTTTGATTTTACTCTTATCTCGTGTGCCTTTATTACCCTTTCTTAATATTATCTCTTATTCCAATTTTTGCATTTCTCTTTTATTCTCTCCTTTCCTTTTCCTAACTCACCTGACCCTTATGGATATATAAATAGATTTATAGATAGATTGGAGAGATTCTGGTAATTTTTGCTTGATACGTTTCTCTCTACTTTTTATAATTTTCGTTTGCCTGTTTTATTTTTTCAGTGTCCAAGTTTGCGCTCCATAGAGAATGTCGTTCTATATACTTATATACACATACAAACAACCAAACACACACACACACACACACACACACACACACACATATATATATATATATATATATATATATATATATATATATATAGAGAGAGAGAGAGAGNAAAAAAAAAAAAAAAAAAAAAAAAAAAAAAAAAAAAAAAAAAATGCGTGTGATATCTATTTCTTTATTGCAACCAATTACAACTGCTTCTCTCTGTCTAGCCTCCCCTTTAATGCACAAAACAAGATCGCAAAATCGCAACAATTATCCAATCGTCCGCCATTTTCGCTGTTGATGTCAGGTCGTAGACGTGTCCTTTGTGATGGAGGATATGAGCGAAGATTTGAGGATTTTCAACTTCATGGGATAGTCTATTTACTAAATATGTATACTACCTAGTATAGTCTATTTACTAAATATGTATACTAAATATGTATACTAAATGTATAATATGTATACTAAATATGTATACTAAATATGTATACTAAATGTATAATATGTATACTAAATATGTATACTAAATATGTATACTATATGTATAATATGTATACTAAATATGTATACTAAATATGTATAATATGTATACTAAATATGTATACTATATGTATAATATGTTTACTAACTATGTATACTACTTCACGTTTGGTTAATTTGTTACTGGAAATAGAAAAGAAAGAAACACTCTACCATGTCTTTCAAGTAATATAGTAAAGGTAATTTACAACATACATGTGTTATAAGATCTGACTGGGTAGAGTCACAGATGGTTAAGTCCATCTGTGTTGCTTCTTCCTTCCCTTTCTAAATAGCCACCTGTCCAAATAATCCTACAGGATATGTTAAACCGAAGCTTCATATTCATATAAATCAATGTAAATTAATTATTCTCTCGATCATAAGCAAGTATCATTCACATACTCATGAACATGAAACGAGTATAAATGAAATAAATCACCAAAAAAAAGAAAAAAAAGAATCATTAGTAAAGCGAAAAACAAAAGGCAAAATAACCTTCCGCTGAAAAAAAAAACAAAAACAAAACAAGGATTCGAATCCTTTGTGAAACGCGGAAATGAGATTCGAATCATTACATGAACCAATCGCAAATCCCGACTTGAACCTTATGCTTCGTTTCTTCTGTCTCGTTGGTTCGATCACTATTGTATTTTGAGTTGATATTTCCTGGTGTACATGGGAAGGGAACATCACTATAAAAGATGGCGAATGATATCAAATGTGATGACTGGAATCTGCCTAAATATCGCAAATAATCTGTAATCAACATGACACCTCGACTTCACAAAACTTACCATGTGTTTGTACTCACTTGGGAAAACAGATGTGGTTCCCCATTTTTTTTTACATCTCTTCTTCATAAACACTTACTCCCTCCTTTATCTCCCCTCTCTCTGTCTGTCTGTCTGTCTCTGTCTCTCTCTTTCTTTCTCTTTCTCTCTCTTCCTCCCTCTCCCCCTCTCTCTCTCTATCTCTCCTTCCCCCCCCCTCTTTATCTCTCTCTCATTAGATACTTTCTTCACATACCTCTCCTCCCCATAAACTCTCTCTCACTCTCCCTTCTTCTCAGAGAGGAAGGATCGCTATTTTTTTTTTTTTTTTTTTTTTTTTTTTTTTTGTTTCGAGGAATGTCGAGTTCACCAACCAACCTCCTCGTGTGGAATGCGTTGTAGATCCTGCGGGTTGGTGTGCAAGCGTTTTCAGGTGTGGAATGTGCACTGCCTTTGGGGAAGCCTTGGTGAACATTTTGTCCTACAGGAAGGACCATTTTTGCGTCTGTAGTTGCAGGAGATGCTGGTAAAGGTCCTCGTTTTGGCGTTGTGATACTTCGAATAGACACACACACACACACACACACACACACACACACACACACACACACACACACACACACACACACACACACGCAAACAAAGACACACACACACACACACGGACTCCCTTTGGCTGCTGTGGTGCACTCTCTCTGGGATGCAAATTAACCTTCTCATTCCCAGCATCTGTTTGTGACCTGATTACAATGCCGCATCCGAGTCGCCTTCTCAGCATTTCCTTTTTTTAACTTACCTTGTAAGCATGATCAGCATTATATGAATGGGATTATATGGATGGGCCGATATGCCGAGATGACTGCGTTTGCTTTATTGGGCATCAATCAATCTTATAATAGTTTCATTGGGGTTTTATCTGTAATGGTTTCCTTTTGTTTATGCTTATGCAGCTAGACTTGCTAGCGAGGCATAGCACTTTCTTCATAGCATCTCTTCTTGTCTAAGGTTGCTATGTTTCAATGTGGCATCGATCAAACTTACAATACATAGCAGTAGTTTCACAAAGGTGTATTGCTTCTAATTATTAAATTGTTTATCCATGTGGACCGAGACTTGCTAGTAACACACACTTATTTCCCCATAACATCCCTTCTCGTCTAAGGTATCTGTGTTTTAGTGTAGTCCCGTGACCCAAAAGTGTTAATGAGACAGAATTACGCTGTTGCTTATCTATCACAACGCTATCGTCTTTTCGTTACAAGTATTTAGACATTTTATTAATGTCTAACTCTCTCTCTCTCTCTTTCTCTCTCGGATTTATCTCTCTCTCTCTCTCTCGGTTTTATCTCTCTTTCTCTCTCTCGGTTTTATCTCTCTTTCTCTCTCTCGGTTTTATCTCTCTCTCTCTCTCTCTCTCTCTCTCTCTCCCTCGGTTTTATCTCTTTCTCTCCCCTTATATCTCTCCCTCTTTCTACACCGATCTCTCTGCTCTCTCTCTCTCTCTTTCTCTCTCTCTCTCTCTCTCTCTCTCTCTCTC
>BOPN01004414.1:64099-69099 GCA_017312705.2 Penaeus japonicus | reverse complement strand
TAACAATATCATCATAATTATTAATATAACTATCATTATCACTATCATCATCATTATTATTTCTATTATTATTATTATCATCATTATTATCATTATCATAATTATTATTACTATCATTATTATTGTTACTATCCTTTTTGTTATCACTATTTTCATTGTTATTGTCATTACCATTTCTATCATAATTATCATGATTTTTGCTATGATCATTATCATTATATCACCATTATCATTATGATTATCATTATTTTTTTATTATCATAATTATCATTGATATGATTATCATTATTTTTTCTATTATCATAATTATCATTGATATGATTATCATCATGGTTATCCTCATAATGATGATAATGCTAACAGTAATGACAGTAATAATTGTAATAATGGTGATAATAAGGATGATGATAATGAGAGTTATTTGGAAGGGTGGACAGATAATTATCATTATCATTATTGAAATTATTGATAATAGGAATGATAATGAGAGTGATAAAAGTAACAGAGTGATGATGAATATTATATGTATCATTTTTATCAATAATCATTCTTGTGAATATCATTATTATTGTCATTATTAAATCTATTTCTATTTTTACTATCAGTATCATTATTATTATGATTTTTATTAATATCATTATTGTTATCATTATTATGATTATTTTCATCGTCATTATTTATTATTGTCATTATTATCATTATTACAAATATCATTATTATTATTATCACTAATATCATTAACATTACCATCACTATCATTATAATGATTATTGTCATTATTGTTATTACTATTAATAATCATTATCACCATTATTATAATTATTATCATTATTATGTTTTTTCCTTCTCAAATTAATTTTCATCATTGTAATTATCATCATTATCATTATCATTTTTATCATTCTGTTTTCATCATGACTATTATCCTCCCTACTACTACTATTATCATTATCATCATCATTATCATTATCATTGTTATCATTATTGTCATTAATTACGTCATTACTAGTACTATTAACAATATTATCATATTTATCATCATTTTTTATTATTCATAATACTGACTATTATAATGACATAAAGATAATAATAATCATCATAATAGCAGCAACAGAAAGATAACACCGCAATCATTATAATCATGATGACGATTATCAATGATAAGGGCGCTTATTATCGTGATGATGATAATGATAATGATAGTGAAGATGATAGTTATGTGTACATAAATTGTGTCAATCATTTATTCTACTTGCCTACTTGAGAGAGAGAGAAAGATAGAGAGAGAGAGAGAGAGAGAGAGAGAGAGAGAGAGAGAGAGAGAGAGAGAGAGAGAGAGAGAGAGAGAGAGAGAGAGAGAGAGAGAGAGAGAAAGAAAGAGAGAGTGGAGTGGGAGGGAGAGATCGAGATAGTTAGAAAAGAGAGAGAGAGAGAGAGAGAGAGAGAGAGAGAGAGAGAGAGAGAGAGAGAGAGAGAGAGAGAGAGAGAGAGAGAGAGAGAAAGACAGAGAGAGAGAGAGAGAGAGAGAGAGAGAGAGAGAGAGAGAGAGAGAGAGAGAGAGAGAGAGAGAGAGAGAGAGAGAGAGAGAGAGAGAGAGAGAGAGAGAGAGAGAGAGAGAGAGAGAGAAAGAAAGAGAGAGTGGGAGGGAGAGATCGAGATAGTTAGAGAGAGAGAGAAAGAGAGAGAGAGAGAGAGAGAGAGAGAGAGAGAGAGAGAGAGAGAGAGAGAGAGAGAGAGAGAGAGAGAGAGAGAGAGAGAGAGAGAGAGAGAGAGAGAGAGAGAGAGAAAGAGAGAAAGAAAGAAAAATAAAGAGAGAGAGAGAAAGAGAGGGAGAAAGAGAAAGAGAAAAGAGAGAGAGAGAATAAAAAAGGAAGAAAAAAAGAGAGAAAGACAGAGAAAGAGAGAGAAAGGAAGAGAAAGAGAGAGAAAGAGAGAGAAAGAGAGAGAAAGAGAGAGAGAGAGAGAGAGAGAGAGAGAGAGAAAGAGAGAAAGAGAAAGAGAGAGAGAGAGACAGAGACTGTAAAGGTATCCAGGAAATAAGGGGGAGGGGGGGGGACTGGGTGGGTGGGAGGGTGGATGACCTTTGCACGTGGTCTCGAACGACCTTTGAAAGAATGTGACCTTTTGCTTTGTGGTCTTTCTTTTCTACCAAAAAAAAGGAGTAGACTGGGATTATTTCTCTCTCTCTCTCTCTCTCTCTCTCTCTCTCTCTCTCTCTCTCTCTCTCTCTCTCTCTCTCTCTCTCTCTCTCTCTCTCTCTCTCTCTCTCTCTCTCTCTCTCTCTCTCTCTCTCTCTCTCTCTCTCTCTCTCTCTCTCTCTCTCTCTCTCTCTCTCTCTCTCTCTCTCTCTCTCTCTCTCTCTGTCTCTCTCTCTCTCTCTCTCTCTCTCTCTCTCTCTGTCTTTCTTTCTCTCTCTCTCTGTCTGGCTGTCTGTTAGTCCGCCTGCCTATCTATCAGTCTGTCTCTCTGTTTCTCTATCTTTTTCCTCTTTATCCTTCTCTTCCTCTTCTTCTTTCATTATCTTTCATCTTTTTTTCCTATTGTTGTTCCTTCATATTCCTTTCTTATTTATATAAATGTCTTCTGCTTCTTCTTTTTCTTCCTGTTCTTCTTTTCCTCCCCCTTCTCCTCCGTCTCTCTCTCTCTCTCTCTCTCACTCTTTCTCACTCTCTCTCTCTCTCTCTCTCTCTCTCTCTCTCTCACTCTCTCTCTCTCTCACTCTCTCTTTCTCTTTCAATTCCTCCCCCCCCTCTCTCTCTCTCTCTTTCTCTCTTTCACTCCTTCCCTCCATCCCTACTCCCCCCTCCCCTCTCTCTCTCTCTCTCTTCCTCTCTCAGAAAGGTCAAGGTCACACTGAACTCACGGGGGTGGGGGGTCAAGAGTCACGCTACATGTGGGCGAGGGTGATCGCTGAAGGAGCGGGATAAGGTCAAAAGGTCTTTCAGATTGTCATTCATAATATGCATTCTGTCATTCTTGAGTTTGTGTTGGGACATTCATTCACAATTGATTCAGTTGTAGTGTGGGTGGGGTTGTGTGTGTGTGTGTGTTTGTGTTTGTTTGTGTATGTGTTTGTTTGTGTATGTTTGGGTTTGTTTGTGTTTGTGCGTGTGCTTGTGGGTTTGTTTGTGCTTGTTTGTGTGTGTGTGTGTTTGTTTGTGCTTGTTTGTGTGTGTGTGGGTTTGTTTGTGCTTGTTTGTGTATGTGTGGGTTTGTTTGTGTGTTTGTGGATTTGTTTGTGTATGTTTGTTTGTATATGTGTGGATTTGTTTGTGCTTGTTTGCGAATGTGTAGGTTTGTTTGTGTGTTTGTTTGTGTGTGCGTGTGTTTGTTTGTTTGTGTAATGTTAATGATGATTATAATGATAATAATATTAACAATAGTGATATTAAAGTGAATGATAGAAATAGTGATAACGATAATGATAACAGAAATAAGAAGGATAATGACGCTGATATGATAATAACAGGAACAAAATAATCGTTATAGAAAAAAATGAGAAAGGGAAAAAAGAAAAAGGAGAAAAAAATAGGAAGAGGAAGAAAATGTACAAGAGAGAAGGGAAGAGAAGAAGGATGTTGGAATAAGAAGAGAAGGGAACCGTTAAATAGGAAATACAAGAGAAGTGGAAAAGAGAAAAGAGAAAAAGAGATGTGAATAGACAGAAGAAAGATGAATTAATAAAAAGAGAAACACACACTCCGAAACCACCAGAGAGAGAGAGAGAATGAGAGAGAGAGAGAGAGAGAGAGAGAGAGAGAGAGAGAGAGAGAGAGAGAGAGAGAGAGAGAGAGAGAGAGAGAGAGAGAGAGAGAGAGAGAGAGAGAGAGAGAGAGAGAGAGAGAGAGAGATAGATAGATAGATAGATAGATAGATAGATAGATAGATAGATAGATAGATAGAGAGAGAGAGAGAGAGAGAGAGAGAGAGAGAGAGAGAATGAGAGAGGGAGAGAGAGAGAGAGAGAGAATGAGAGAGAGAGAGAGAGAGAAAGAGAAAGACAAATAGGAAATGAGAGAGAGAGATAGCAAGAGAGAGAGAGAAAATGAGACAAAAGGAACAGAGTAAAAGAGAAAGAAAGTGCAACAGATACATGTAAAGTCAGAGAGCGGTAGTGAGAAAGAAGGAGAGAGAAAGAGGCAACAAGAGAGTGAGAGAGAGCTAGCGCGAGAGAGAGAGAGCTAGCGAGAGAGAGCTAGCGCGAGAGAACAAGAGAGAGAGAGTGCTAAGAAACGGAGACCTAGTTTCCTTACGGAAGCTCACCGGGTCAATAATACTAGCAGTTCGTACAGCCGATGACCCTGGAGGCGGCACGTGTCCACCTGACCGCTCTACATCGCTACCTCTGCTCTCTGCGTTCTGCTCTACGTGTATATGTCTATTCACTGTTCTCTGTTGTCTGCTCTATGTGTATATTTCTACCTGTTCCCTGTTGTCTGCTCTATGTGTATATTTCTATTCACTGTTCTATGTTGTCTGCTCTATGTGTATATGTCTCCCTTTTCCCTATTGTTCTGCTCTACGTATATATGCCTATTCACTGTTCTATGTTGTCTGCTCTAGGTGTATATGTCTACTTGCTCCCTGTCGTCTGCTCTATGTGTATATGTCTCCCTTTTCCCTATTGTTCTGCTCTACGTATATATGCCTATTCACTGTTCTATGTTGTCTGCTCTAGGTGTATATGTCTATCTGTTCTCTATTGTTCTGCTCTAGCGATATATGTCTAATCACTATGTTGTCTGCTCTACGTGTATATTTCTGCCTACTCTCTGCGTTCTGCCCTATTCACTGTTCTATGTTGTCTGCTCTGCTTGTATATATATCCCTGTTCCCTGCTGTCTGCTCTACGTGTATTTGTCTACCTGCTCTCTGCGCTCTGTTATACGTGGATTTGTATACCTGTTCTCTATTGTCTGCTCTACATGTATATGCGTATTCACCTTTGTTGTCTGCTCTACGTGTATGTATCTGCCTGCTCTCTGCTGTCCGTTCTGCGT
>BOPN01004414.1:49099-56599 GCA_017312705.2 Penaeus japonicus | reverse complement strand
TTTTTTACATATATACTATGTTGATTTTTATTTTATTTTTTTCAATTACATTCTCTGTGTATATTTTTATACGATGTACTCATAGGTTCATTCTATCTACATGGATGGAATTATAATCATACTCTCTCTCTATGTGTATTTTTCCACACTATGTTGTGGTCTTATTTTTCTCCTACGTATTTTCCCGAGTATGTTGTATTCATACTCTCACTCCTTCCGCACGTATTTTCCTTACTATGTTGTTCTCATAGTCTCGTTCTCCCAACATGAAATTTTCACTCTATGTTGTTAACATCATATCCTGAACCAGTATACTCATGATATCATCTCTCATATCTTCCATATCATACTGCACGATATAACGATATACTCAAACATATTCAGTTCATGCTGATTTCTATCTGCTTTGTTAGACTTGTAACACTTCTTCCACGTTATATTCAGAGGTATACTTATACTCATTAATCTTTCTATGTGTGAGTATGTTAGTGTTATTCATACTTTGCCTTTTTCTCACCTATTCGTCCGTTAGTACATTATTCAACACTATCTCCATGGTATATTCATATATGATATGGTATACTTATATTTTGAGATGAGTATATCAAGCACGTAAAAATCTCCATCTAGTATGTCATAATCATATGACTATTGTCACTTTCTCCTTTTTCGATATTATATGTCATAGCATAATCATAGCATATTCATAACATGCTCATAATATATTCTCATATTATCACTGCCTTTGCACGTGAGTATATCCTTCCACCATATCTGACTCATGCCGATAATCTTACTTTCTCATATATGAGTAAGTTATGAGTATATTTTCCTTCGTGGAGGTGTCTTGATACGTCCATAATGCTTTTGTTAATATAAAACCTTAACTTGGATTGTTTCAAAAGTTATATATCTCTCATTCTTCACTTTAATCCCATAACGACATTCAGAAATAAAAATCAGCATTTTTCCTTCGTACATTAAACCCAAATCTTTGTTATATTAAATGAGAGAGAATTGACATATCCGTCTTCTATGAGAAATAAACATCTACATTTAAAGATTTATTACCGGAATACCAAATGTCATGATACACAATTACAGCATTATTAAGATAATCGGATTACATTAAGGTATTTTTGGCACGTGGGTAACAATTAGATAGAAATATATTCAGATTTGTGTGGGAGGGAGTGAGGGAGTCTTGTAGTAGAGTAGTCTCCCCTCTAAAGTGATGGATAGAAAACGGGTAGTCATTCACACGTGGATTTTTATATTTTATTATAATCTGTTTATGGATTTATAGATTTGGTGTACTTTGTTATTAACGGTTTATTAGGAAACGCATTTTTATACACTGTGAGTTGTGTGCGTTTACGTGTATGAAGGATGGCATACATCATAACCGCATGTAACTAGATATTCATAATTCATTATTTAAAGTAATTTTTTTTTCTGATTTGAATGATTATTACCGAATTTTATTTGTAAACACACAAAATACATACACATACACAGTAACACAAACACACACACATAAACACAAACACACACATAAACACAAACACATAAACACAAACACACTCACATAAACACAGACACAAACACACACACATAAACACAAACGCAAACACAAACACACACATAAAATAAACACAAACACACACACACACAAACATAAACACAAATGTAAACACACACACACAAACATACAAACAAACACACAAACACACACACGCCACTCCTTCATACACCGAAATTTTCAACATTTTCGTCTTTTTTCAATCGGTAGTTAGAGCCAAGCCATTATTAAGAGGAAACCTTTTCCTGTCGCCATAAGTTAATGTTTTAACTTATTCCTTTTTGTTTTATGCGAATGCCTTTTTATCTGCATGTTGAATGAATGAGAGAGAGATAGAGAGAGAGAGAGAAAGATAGAGATAGAGATAGAGAGAGAGAGAGACAGAAAGAAAGAGAGATGGAGATAGAGAGAAAGAGAGAGAGAGACAGAAAGAAAGAGATGGAGAGAAAGAAATAGAGATGGAGAGAAAGAAATAGAGATAGAGAGAGATAAATAGAGATGGAGAGAAAGAAAGAGTGAGAAAGAGAGAGAGAATGTACATACCATCGTTACCAGAAAAAAAGTAATTTCACTTTGGTACTTAGATTTAAAAAAAAATATCTAGCTAGAATTAACGAAACCAGAAGCTAGATTATCTCAACGAAGATAAGTTATATAAGCAGTGAAATCCCGTAGACTTACCGCAATCAATGAACAAGGGATCGCTCATCGACCTGCAAGTACGGATATAAAAATATCACCAACTGGATCTGATTGCTGAGCTATTTATATGTTCTAGAGCTCTTGATATAGCCTGTCTTAACGTAAATCTTTTGTAGATACTTATATTCACAGTGTTTTTACTATATACTTGGAATACTGAGAAGATAGAACAAAACATAGCACCCATAGGATAATTATGGTAAATTGTAGTCACTTTCAACGGTAAAAAAAAAAAGAATATATATATATATACATATATATATATGTATATATATATATATATATATATATATATATATATATATATATATATATATATATATATATATATATATATATATATTGTCTCAGTTTATCCCCGATCATCATAGTATCTCTTAATTGAAATTTGATACAAGAAAATATATCTTAAGCCATGGATTTGTTTACCGGAAACCTCTTAAAATCACACAGCAATGATAATACAGACAAAAATATCACCTCATATCCGATTACATTCACTGGGTTTCCGAGACACAAATAATCCTACTTTCGGATATCTACCTTCTCTAATCATAGAGATTTTGTAAACCTCTAACCAATAAGACAAAATACAAAGGGAAACCAGATAAAAAACAGAACCTCCGTCATACTTTTAGAAAAGTTTCTATTCTCATCGGCATGCACGAAGCGAAGTTGCAATGCAAAATGCACTCCATAAGATGATCAACGTTACTCTAGTGGCTTTGACAGAGTCGACACGGGTTCGGTTAAGAGATGTAAGATGGTGTTTCTTAACTATCTTCGAGTCAATAACATCTCTCAGGTAATAACATCTGGCTAATAACATTAAAACTCTTCACGCCGTCGGTGTAACGGTGTCAAGGGAGAAACGTATAGGTAGTCTATCTACTATAACGTTTTAGCAATGTATCTATCAGTGTAGTCTACCTTATAATAATCCCTCTCTTTAACTAGTCTACCTTATAGTCATCCCTCTCTTTTGCTAGTCAGAAACACACTCACATAAACATAGACCTTATAGTAATCCCTCTCTTTTGGTAGTCTACCTTATAGTAATCCCTCTCTTCTGCTAGTCTACCTTATAGTAATCCCTCTCTTTTGGTAGTCTACCTCATAGTAATCCCTCTCTTTTGCTAGGCTACCTTATAGTAATCCCTCTCTTTTGGTAGTCTACCTTATAGTAATCCCTCTCTTTTGGTAGTCTACCTTATAGTAATCCCTCTCTTTTGCTAGGCTACCTTATAGTAATCCCTCTCTTTTGCTAGGCTACCTTATAGTAATCCCTCTCTTTTGCTAATCTACCTTATAGTAATCCCTCTCTTTTGCTAGTCTACCTTATAGTAATCCCTCTCTTTTGGTAGTCTACCTTATAGTAATCCCTCTCTTTTGCTAGTCTACCTTCTAGTAATCCCTCTCTTTTGCTAGTCTACCTTCTAGTAATCCCTCTCTTTTGGTAGTCAACCTTATAGTAATCCCTCTCTTTTGGTAGTCTAGCTTATAGTAATCCCTCTCTTTTGGTAGTCTACCTTATAGTAATCCCTCTCTTTTGGTAGTCTACCTTATAGTAATCCCTCCCTTTTGCTAGTCTACCTTATAGTAATCCCTCTCTTTTGCTAATATACCTTATAGTAATCCCTCTCTTTTGGTAGTCTGCCTTAAAGTAATCCCTCTCTTTTGGTAGTCTACCTTATAGTAATCCCTCTCTTTAGCTAGACTTCTGGTGCTCATGATCATGCATTTTAGAATAGAGCAGACATATTTACATGGCAAGAAGCACCCAGAATAGCTGAGGTTGCTCTCGATTTGATGCTGTGATGAAATAATTTGCATCAGAGAGAAACATCTCCGTGTATTAGCAAAAGAGTTACGCAAAACATGTTTATTGAGAAGTGAGACATGGATACTATCTTCAGATCTGGGTAAGAAAGGAGGGAATAGCTTAAAAGAGAAGGGAGTGTATGAAAGATGAAAAGGAAATGAAGGAGGGAAAGTTCTGGAATGAGTGTTATGTCTGGGATGGGGTGTCATGTCTGGAATGAGTGACATGTCTGGAATGGGGTGTCATGTCTGGAATGAGTGTCACTGTCTGGAATGAGTGTCATGTCTGGAATGAGTACTAGGTCTGGAATGAGTGTCATGTCTGAAATGGCTGTTAGGTCTGGAACGAGTGTCATGTCTGGAATGAGTGCCAAGTCTGGAATGAGTGTCATGTCTGGAATGAGTGTCAGGTCTGGAATGAGTGTCATGTCTGAAATGGCTGTTAGGTCTGGAACGAGTGTCATGTCTGGAACGAGTGCCAGGTCTGGAATGAGTACCAGGTCTGGAATGAGTATCAGGTCTGGAATAAGTGTCATGTCTGGAGTGAGTGTCAGGTCTGGAATGAGTGTCAGGTCTGGAATGAGTGTCAGGTCTGGAATGAGTGTCAGGTCTGGAATGAGTGTCAGGTCTGGAATGAGTGTCAGGTCTGGAATGAGTGTCAGGTCTGGAATGAGTGTCAGGTCTGAAATGGCTGTTAGGTCTGGAACGAGTGCCAGGTCTGGAAGGAGTATTAGGTCTGGAATGAGTGTCATGTCTGGAATGAGTGTCATGTCTGGAATGAGTGTCATGTCTGGAATGAGTGTCATGTCTGGAATGAGTGTCATGTCTGGAATGAGTGTCAGGTCTGGAATGAGTGTCAGGTCTGAATTGGCTGTTAGGTGTGTAGTGAGTACCAAATCTGGAATAGGTGTTAGGTCTGGAACGAGTGCCAGGTCTGGAAGGAGCATCAGACGGAATGTGGGAAGGATATGACCGGCATAGGAGGACTCGGAGGCCTTCCACAGGCGAGACTCTGCGATTCAAGATTTTAAGACTTTATTCGAATTGGTATTTCCAAAATAAAAATTCCTGTTTTTTTATCCTCTCATATACTTATTCTTCTCTAAGGCAGTAATTAGGCAGATTTTCGCAATTCGTTCATATATACATACACACACACACACACACACACACACAAACACAATACACACACACATATACACACACAGCACGGAAAAGTACAAACACACACACACACGCAAACACACACAATAACACATATACACAGACGAACGTGCAACCATGCTATGCCCATTTCTATTCCTATAGCTATATCTTTATCTATCTATCTATCTATCCATCTACCTATCTATCTATACACCAAAAAATATAGAAAAGCAATAGACAAGAATGAATAATTTACAAGTTTCTTGGTTTGTGAAATTGTCTACTCCCTGTTTGGCTTACATTCAATTATTATTATTATTATCGTTATTTTATTGTCATTATTATCATTAATACTATCATTATCAATATTACTATCATTATCATCATTGCTACTCTTATTACTATAATTATTGTTGGTATTATTATTTTTATTATGATTATTTCTATAATCATTATTATCATCCTTATTAAGATCATCATTATAATCATCATTATCATAGTTAATATTGCTATCATCATTATTGCTATTATCCTCATTGTCATCATTATTATACTATTAACATTATTGATATTATTTTTATGATTATTATCGTTATAATGATTAACATTGTTATTACTATCGTTATTACCTTCATCATTATTATCATTATCATTATTATCATCATTATTACTAGCATTATTATCATTTGAATTCTTACTTTTGCTATTATCATTAATTATAACAATAACAACAACAACAACACTAACAATAATATTAATTATAACAAAAACTGAAACAAAACTAACAAAAATAATATAAATGATAATGACGATGATGTTTTCATTTTTGATTTTTGTTAACGAAACTTTGAATGAAACACACACACACACACACACACACACACAGACACACGCACACGCACACGCACACGCACACGCACACGCTCACGCACACGCACACGCACACGCACACGCACACGCACTCACACACACACACACACACACACACACACACACACGCGCGCACACACACACACACACACACACACACACGCACGCGTCCCCACTGCCAAAAATAACATCTAGTTAAGTTTAGTTCTGCGCTTATCAGCTGGAGTACTGGCATCCCTTGTGGCTCGAGATAAGTGTTATCATTTTCTCTCTATATCGTCCGGTGTCCTGACGCATTGGTGGTACAGTCAGTAGTGTGTGTATTCTTTTTCTCCTTCTTTCTTTTTCTTTCGTTTTTCTATCTGTTGTTTTCTTTGTTTTCGTTTTTCTTTTTTTTTCATTCTTCTGTTGTTTCTTTCCTGTCTCTTGGCTATTGTATTTATTTGGTGATTGGTCTTTCTCTCTGTCTCTGTTTTTAGTTTCTTTTCTCTGTCTATGTCTTTCTCTTTATTTTCTCTCTCTCTCTCTCTCTCTCTCTCTCTCTCTCTCTCTCCCTCTCTTTCTCTCTTTCTATCTCTGTCAATAGCTCTTTACATCACTTTCTCTTTCTCTCTCTGTCTGTGACCTCTCTCTCTCTCTCTTTCTCTCTCTCTCTCAACCCCCCTTTCTCTCTCTATTTCTTTCTCTCTGCCTCTCTCACTCTGTCTGTTTGCCTCTCAACATCCGCCTTTCTCTGTCTCTCTCTTTCCCATAAATAATTGAAATTAGATCATGATAACAATAATAATAATAGTATCACCTTTTATGATAATGATGATTATACCAGCAATGATAGTTACGATGATAAGGTAAAGGAAACGACACAGCTGAAACTATGATAATGATAACAAGCATAAACACTTCAGTATTATAATGATAACGACAATGATGATAATACCGACAATGATAAATAATGATGATAATAATGATGATAAACAATGATAAACGACAATGATAAAAAGAGCTCTTCTACGTACCGAAATAATAACAGTGTTTATAATGATAATAATGATGATAAGGACAATAAACATAACAATAGCAATAATGACCATAACAATGACACTGATCATAGCAATCATAATGATAATTACAACATCAATAATGATATGTAATAATGGTAACAACAACAATGATAATTATGTTGTTGATAAAAATAGGGATTGATATACTGGAGATGATGATGACAATATTGATGACAATAAGAAAAAAAAAGAGAAGGATAATGATGACAGAATAACTACTATTAGTACTAACAGTAATGGTAATGATGAGGACGATAATAGTAGTAGTAGTAATAATGATAATGTGCATATACATATATATATATATATATATATGTA
>BOPN01004414.1:12500-15000 GCA_017312705.2 Penaeus japonicus | reverse complement strand
TATAGCAGACATAATATATAAATACAATTTTTTGTTGCAATGTTACACTCTTTCTCTTTCTATCCCTTTCTCTCTTTCTTTCACTCTCTCTCTCTCTCTCTCTCTCTCTCTCTCTTTATATATATATATATATATATGTATATATATATATGTTGACATATATGCGTGTGTGTGTACATACATTATATATATCCATTTTTATATACACATTTATCTATATGTATGTCTACATACTTATTTCTATCTGTTGATAGATAGGCCGACTGATCTATATAACTTTCCATCTATTCATCTGTCAATCTATCCCGCTCTCCACTACCCTCTATGCATATTCTTCCTCTTCTGTAATGATTTCCTTATATTGCCCTTTCTCCACCTTTCTATTTCTCTTAATCAATCTCTATCCCTCTATATATTTCCCTTCCTCACCATCTCTCCCTTCTCTCTCCCCTTATCTTCCCCTCTCTCTCCCCATCTCCTTCTCTACACACCTGCTCCTTTCTACCCTTCGTTCCCAGCAACCATCTTTCTCTCTCTCTCTCTTTCTCTCTCCCTCCCCCCCTCCCCTCTCTCTTTCTCTCACCATCTTCATCGCTCCTTTCATTTTCATTTCCCTCCTCTTCTTTCCTTTTCCTCCATCTTCCTCCTTATCTAACTATATGTTCGTCTAATTATCTGTTTATCAATCTATTTCACTATTGATTTATCTCTTTCTTTCCATACTCTCTCCCTCCCCTCGGTCTTTCTCTCTCTCTCCATCTCTTTTTCTCTCTCCCCATCTTCTTCTTCTTCTTTCATTATCTCTTATCCTATTTATCTTTCCCTTTCTCTCGTCCTCTCGCTCTCTCCTTCCCCATCTTCCTATTTCTCCCTCTCTCCTTCGCCCTTTCGCTCTTTCCTTCTTCCTCTTACTCGCTCTCCTCATCCCTTCCCCCCCTCTCTCTCTCCCTCTCTCCCGGTCTGCCTCTCACTCTCTCTTTACCTTTCAACAGCTCTCCTTCCTCCTCTCCCCCCTCCATCTTTCTTTCCGAATCTTTATCTCTCTTTCTCCATGTCCTTGTCTATCTCTCCCTCTTCCTCTCCCTCTCTTCCATCATCTTCCCCTTCATCTCTCTTTCGCCATTTTCCTCTCCGTCTCACTCTCCATCTCCCGCTCTCTTTTCCTCCATCCTCCTCTCTTTCTCTCCTCATCTCCTACTCCTTCTCTCTCTTTCTCCTCATCTCCCCCTCCCTCTCTCTCTCTCTCTCCTCATCTTTCCCTCCCTCTCCCTCTCCCCATCTTCCCCTCCCTCTCCCTCTCTCCTTATCTTCCCCTCCCTCTCTCTTTTCCCATCTTCCTCTCTCTCTCTTCCTCCCCCCTCGCTCTCTCCACATCTTCCCCTCCCTCTCCCTTCCCCCCCCCTCTCTCTCTCTCCTCATCTTCCCCTCCCTCTCTCTTTTCCCATCATCCTCTCTCTCTCTCTTCCTCCCCCCCCTCGCTCTCTCCCCATCTTCTCCTCCCCCCCCTCCTCGCTCTCTCCTCATCTTCCCCTCCCTCTCTTCCATTCTCCATCTCCCGCTCCCTCTCTCTTTCCTCATCTCCCCCTCCCTCTTTCTCTCTCTCTCATCTTCTCCTCCCTTCCCCCCGCCCCCTCCCTCGCTCCTCTCTCTCATCTTCTCCTCCTTCTCTCTCTTCCTCCTCCCCCCTCCTCGCTCTCTCCTCATCTTCGACTCCCTCTCTCTCTCTCTCTCCTCATCTTCTCCTTCTCCCCCCTCTCTCGCTCTCTCTTCATCTTCTCCTCCCTCTCTCTTTTCCCATCTTCACTCTCTCTCTCTTTCTCTCTCTCTCTCTCACACACACTCTCGCTCTCCCTCTCTCTTTTCCCATCTTCCTTTCTCTCACTCTCTCTCACACACACACTCGCTTTCTCCTCATACTTCCCCTCCCTCTCTCTCTTTTCCCATCATCCTCTCTTTCTCTCTCTCTCACTCTCTCTCTCTCTCTCACACACACACTCTCGCTCTCTCCCTCTCTCGCTCTCTCTCCCTCTCTCGCTCTCTCCCTCTCTCCCTCTCTCGCTCTCCTGCTACGGGTGGTGGCTAGAGGATCAATGCTTGGATGGTGACGTCAGTGATGACGTCATTCGACAACAGGTTTCCCCGCGAGAACCGAGAGCAAAGGTCAGGAGTCATTCGGTGATCGGGGTGGAGGGAGGAGGGAGGAGGGAGGAGGGAGGAGGGAGGAGGGAGGAGGGAGGAGGGAGGAGGGAGGAGGGAGGAGGGAGGAGGGAGGAGGGAGGAGAGGGATGGGCAAGGGGGGGGAAGGGGGGAAGAGGGAGGAGGAAGGAGGAGGGAGGAGAGGGAGAGGGATGGGCAAGGGAGGAGAGGGATGGGCAGGGGGGAGGAAGGGGGGAAGGAGGATGGAGGAGGTGGTAGGGAGGAGGGAGGAGTGAGGAGGGAGGGAGGAGAGGGATGGGAAGGGTGGGGGAGGGGGGAAGGGGGATTGAGAGAAGGGTACCAC
>BOPN01004414.1:0-7500 GCA_017312705.2 Penaeus japonicus | reverse complement strand
CCTCTCTCTTTCTCGCTCTCTCTCACTCCCTCCCCTCCCTTCTATCTCTTTCTCGCGCTCTCTCTCCCAACATCTCTCTCTCTCTCCCTCTCTGATATCCCAACATCGCTCTCTCTCACCCCCTCTCTGTTTTTCTCTTTTTCCTCCACTCTCTCTCTCACATCCTCTCCATTCTTCTCTCTCTCTCCCATACTCTATTTCGCTTTCATCCCTCTTGCTTTCTCTCTCTCTCTTTCTCACCAACTCACACTCTCTCTCCCACCCTACCTCCTTCCCTCCCTCTCTCTCTCTCTCTCTCTCTCTCTCTCTCTCTCTCTCTGTCTCTCTCTCTCACCGTTCTCCATCCATGTATGATGCCGTATTCAGCTTTTGGAAATTTCCAGTTTTGCTTCTCTCTTTCCTTTCAATATAGAAATAAAAAAGTAAATGAGATAAAGATAGATGAAGCAGAAGAAAGAAAAAAAAAGAAAAAGAAAGAAAGAAAGAGAAAGGGAAATAAAAGCAAATAAATTACAAAGAAGAAAAAACAGATAAATATAAAGAAAAATTAAGAGAGAAAAAAAATGAGTGGATGAGGAAGAGGAAGACGAAGAGGAGGAGGAGGAGGAGGAGAAGGAGGAAAGGGAGGAGGAGAAGGTGGAAAGGGAGGAGGAGGAGGAGAAGGAGGAAAGGGAGGAGGAGAAGGTAGAAAGGGAGGAGGAGGAGGAGGAGGAAGAAAGGGATGATGATGAGGAGGAGGAAAGGGAGGAGGAGGAAAGGGAGGAGAGGAGGAAAAAGAGGGAGGAGGAGGAGGAAGAGAAGGAGAAGAAGAGGAAGTAGGAGTAGTAGCAGGAGGAAAAGGAGGACAATAGGGAGAAGGAGGAAAAAGAAAAGAAGGGAATAAGAGGATGAGGAGGAGGAGGAGAAATATAGAAGAGAAGATGAAGAGGAAGAGAAAGACGGAATAATAATAAGAGCAGGAGGAAGAAGAAGAGGGAAGAAGAGGAAAAGGAGGAAGAGGAAGAGGGAAGAAGAGGAGAAGGAGGAAGAGGAAGAGGGAAGAAGAGGAGAAAGACTAGGAGGAGGAGAAGCATAAAAGAGGAGATGAAGAGGAGGAGTAAGAGGAGGAGGAGTAGAAGTAGGAGGAGGATGGTGTGGTGGACAGGGGAAGAGGGGAGGGGCTAGAGGGGTGGGGCTGAAGGGGGGAGGGGGGGAGCTGGACCTCCAACTCTCGTGCATATTTGATGAAGGTTTCCAAAGATAGAGCGTGAAGGCTTTAGCTGTACTGACTGTGGCCCAAAATACGTTCTCTCGTGGCACCCAACCTTTCGTTTGGTTTGGGGCGTTGGGGCTCTCTCGCTCTCTCTCTCGCTCTCTCTTTCTCGGTCTCTGTCTCGTTCTCTCTCTCTCGCTGTCTTTCTCTCTGTCTATCTCTCTTTCTCGGTCTCTGTCTCATTCTCTCTCTCTCTCGCTGTCTTTCTCTCTGTCTATCTCTCTTTCTCGGTCTCTGTCTCATTCTCTCTCTCTCTCGCTGTCTTTCTCTCTGTCTATCTCTCTTTCTCGGTCTCTGTCTCATTCTCTCTCTCTCTCGCTGTCTTTCTCTCTGTCTATCTCTCTTTCTCGGTCTCTGTCTCATTCTCTCTCTCTCTCGCTGTCTTTCTCTCTGTCTATCTCTCTTTCTCGGTCTCTGTCTCATTCTCTCTCTCTCTCGCTGTCTTTCTCTCTGTCTATCTCTCTTTCTCGGTCTCTGTCTCATTCTCTCTCTCTCTCGCTGTCTTTCTCTCTGTCTATCTCTCTTTCTCGGTCTCTGTCTCATTCTCTCTCTCTCTCGCTGTCTTTCTCTCTGTCTATCTCTCTTTCTCGGTCTCTGTCTCATTCTCTCTCTCTCTCGCTGTCTTTCTCTCTGTCTATCTCTCTTTCTCGGTCTCTGTCTCATTCTCTCTCTCTCTCGCTGTCTTTCTCTCTGTCTATCTCTCTTTCTCGGTCTCTGTCTCATTCTCTCTCTCTCTCGCTGTCTTTCTCTCTGTCTATCTCTCTTTCTCGGTCTCTGTCTCATTCTCTCTCTCTCTCGCTGTCTTTCTCTCTGTCTATCTCTCTTTCTCGGTCTCTGTCTCATTCTCTCTCTCTCTCGCTGTCTTTCTCTCTGTCTATCTCTCTTTCTCGGTCTCTGTCTCATTCTCTCTCTCTCTCGCTGTCTTTCTCTCTGTCTATCTCTCTTTCTCGGTCTCTGTCTCATTCTCTCTCTCTCTCGCTGTCTTTCTCTCTGTCTATCTCTCTTTCTCGGTCTCTGTCTCATTCTCTCTCTCTCTCGCTGTCTTTCTCTCTGTCTATCTCTCTTTCTCGGTCTCTGTCTCATTCTCTCTCTCTCTCGCTGTCTTTCTCTCTGTCTATCTCTCTTTCTCGGTCTCTGTCTCATTCTCTCTCTCTCTCGCTGTCTTTCTCTCTGTCTATCTCTCTTTCTCGGTCTCTGTCTCATTCTCTCTCTCTCTCGCTGTCTTTCTCTCTGTCTATCTCTCTTTCTCGGTCTCTGTCTCATTCTCTCTCTCTCTCGCTGTCTTTCTCTCTGTCTATCTCTCTTTCTCGGTCTCTGTCTCATTCTCTCTCTCTCTCGCTGTCTTTCTCTCTGTCTATCTCTCTTTCTCGGTCTCTGTCTCATTCTCTCTCTCTCTCGCTGTCTTTCTCTCTGTCTATCTCTCTTTCTCGGTCTCTGTCTCATTCTCTCTCTCTCTCGCTGTCTTTCTCTCTGTCTATCTCTCTTTCTCGGTCTCTGTCTCATTCTCTCTCTCTCTCGCTGTCTTTCTCTCTGTCTATCTCTCTTTCTCGGTCTCTGTCTACACGCATGTATATATATATATTCACACATATAAATAAGTATGCATGTTCTTAGTACACTCTTACACTTTTGATATTGGTACTTAAGTTCCGATCCATCAACAATAAAGTTCAACTGTTAAACCTTCCATTAATTTTTGTGTTACTTATTGTCACCTTATTCACCTTTGTCACGTGTATGTCTGTGGAAAGGGGTTAATTATATATATATATATATATATATATATATATATATATATATATATATGTGTGTGTGTGTGTGTGTGTGTGTGTGTGTGTGTGTGTGTGTGTGTGTGTGTGTGTATCTATCTATCTATCTATCTATCTATCTATCTACCTATCTATCTATCTATCTATCTATCTATCTATCTATCTATCTATATATATATATATATCGCATTTCAGATATTATGTTACGGTTTCTAGGACTGACAAGTATTTGCTTTCCATTCCAGGCCGCGCCCATTTTCTTCGGCAAATATCCTCGGTGAGTACCCGGATTATTCCCGTTTTCTGTGTACCCGACGTCCTCCTGTTCAACCTTACCCCCCCCCCCCCCCCTCTCTCTCTCTCTCTCTCTGTCCCTCTCTTTCGCATCATGAAATAATTATTCGACTGCACACGCCCTCACCCACGCCTGAACGCCCACACAGACAGACACACACACCTACGACGCCCACTCACGGTCCTACCTACCTACCTACCTGGTGCCGACACCGCATGAACTTCTGGTGTGTCGTGGAAGAAGAAAGAGGAAAGTTCTGTCGGATGCGTTTTGCGTTTCAATAGTTGAGTGTCTCCCTGGAATACACGTTTTGCCTTCGATTCGTTTTCTTTTGTTGGTGTCTGTCATTAATTGATACTTTTGATTGCTTCATTATGAATTGTAATTTCTAATCTAATGTTGTTGTTGTTTTTTTTAAATCTAATTTAATGTTTTTTCTTTCTGTGAATATCGATTAATTTAGGAATATGATTAATAATAGTGAAGATGCTTTAGATATATGTCAAGCCTATTTCCATTTATTTAGTAATTCATAATCAACTTGATATATTTATTCAAGAACTTATTCTGAGCGACAAGAATAATATTAAATGTAACTCAAGCCAAGGTCAACATAGCTGGAAGATCAACATATCTCCGAGGAAGCGCATCTTGTGTCCCAACATGGTTAAGCACCAATGTCAACATAGCTGATTAACCGATTAGCTAAACTCATATGATGACGAGCAAATCATAGACAAAATACCATTAAATTAACTCCACAACTTCGCACTTCCCCTAAAATAATGACAAATAGAGGCTTCGTACGATTTAAAATTCGGCGCCATTGCTGTGCGCTTCTAGTATGTCTTCTGTTTCCCGTTGAAAATGTCTACCGCAGTTGCTCACTTCTCTTCTAAAACGCAAACTAATGCGTGAATAACGAACCTCGGGGTACAGTTGACAATACTCAGAGCGTAACAGCTTTCTTTAATGGGGATAACGACTATAACAGGTTCAATACCTCCGCTGTCCTTAGCCCCCCCCCCTACTACTACCACCCCCATCCTCCTCCCGTCCATCTCCCCCTCCCCCCACACCTCCCTCTTCGAATCTCTCCCCGATGTTCTTATTTTTTAAAAATTTTATTCACCCCCCTCTCTCTAGACACACACACACACACACACACATACCCACACACACACACACACACACACACTTTCACACACACAAACTCGACCGAACTCGCTCGACCAACCGCTGTTCCTTCGCCACCCACAATGATCTAGGTAGTCAATGTGGTTGTTTGGTTACAGAACTTACAATGACATTCATCATTGCCCCCAACAATGCGACCCTCCCCCGCAACGTAGATTGGTGGGGAGAGGGGTAGAAAGGGAAGGGGGTGGGAAGGTGAGAGGGTGGGGGGGGCGAGGGAGGGCAAGGGTAGGATAGAGGCTTGGGAGGGGAGGGGGTAGGAGGGGTGGGTGGAAGGGGGACACCGTAACATGTACAATGGTCGTAAACCATCGCGTTACCTGGACCAGGTGAGGGACGCGACCTTAACCTCTCTCGCTAGGTGGCAATAGAGGCTAAATTGCCTTGTTAGCTAACCCACTTCGTCCATAGCGGCTTACGTTCCCGACTCAACTCCGCCGTTCCTTCTACATCACCTCCCCCCCCCCTTTCTTTTTCCTTCCTTCTCCTCCTCCTCCTCCTTTTCATCTTTTTTCGGGGGTTATTGGCATAGAGAAAAGGAACTTGTATAGGTGTTAACTGGAAGGCTGACAGCTCGGTCATTTACTGCCTGGGTGTGAAGTTGTTACCGCTAAATTGTGGACAGAAGACACATTTTTCATCGTTTCTCCCGCCCACAAAGGACACATGGAGGGTGGAAAAAAAGTGCTGTAATAGAGTGCGTGTCCACAAACCCTCACGTATTCAAATTGCGGTTGAAACCCGTCCAGGTAAATTTGGTTAGTATTGTTTAGTTAAGGATATCCTCGTCATGTTAGGAGTTTCTCGTTTTCTTTATCAGGTTAGCTCTTTTTTCCCCCCCTTCTTATTATTGCTTTGTTATTTTGTCGTTATTTATCAGAACATTTTGATGATTTTCTGATTATATATTAACATGCAACTATCAAATAACACAAGAAAAAAAAATTAAACAATCTCTCAGTGCTTATGAATTTGACACAATTTGAAGTATACCTTTGAAAAAAAAAAAAAAAAAAAAGAACGATATTACAACACTTAGAAAATACCATAGACTATATTCACCTCAGACAGTAGCACTTCCTGTACAATAAGAGTGAGAAATTGCAAAAGATGAAGTCTATTGAGCATTCTAGTCACGCTAAATCAACAGTTGAATTGCACAGTTGCCAAGGTCCATCCACAGAAATTTCGGATGTATCGACAATGCTTTTATCTATGAAGAGAGAGAGAGAGAAAGAGAGACAAATAGATCGATAGATAGATAGATAGAGAGAGAGAGCAAGAGAGAGAGAGAGAGAGATTGATTTGATTTTTATATGTTTATTCATACTATATACATTGTATACACATGAATAGGCATAGGAACTATGCCTAAATGATTTGTACAGTTCATGTTAGATTCTGAGACATACATTGTTGGTAAAGCAGATGTTATTGTGACGCTGTCAATCAATAAGCTAGGGCAAAGCTATACATAAGACATAGTAGTGCATGTATATCACTCTAGAGAGACCTTGCAATTTTATCTATTACAGGCAAAGTCCTTGTGTTTACGTAATACATCTGATAAAATGCCGTCCTCTATAAAGGATGTTGCAATATTGTTTTACGTTCAATCCTGTCACGAAATTCTTCAATTAGAGGACATATCATTACATAGTGGTCAAGGGTGTGTGAATAGGGTTGACTGCACAACTTACATTCAGTTCCCTCAGCATTGTTTAGATGACTATATGAGAGAGAGAGAGAGAGAGAGAGAGAGAGAGAGATGGAGAGAGAAAGATATATATATATACATATATATATATATGTATATATATATATATATATATACATACATATAGTGATAATAGGGCTAATGATAGTGATAATAATGACAATGATATGATGAAGATGATAATGATAATAATGACAATGACATGATAAAGATGTTAATTATAATAATGACAATGATGTAATAAAGATGATAATGACAATAATGACAATGATAATCATGACAATGATATGATAAACATGATGATAATAATAATGACAATGATATGATAAGATGATAATGATGATAATGACAATGGTATGATAAAGATGATAATGATAATAATGACAGTGATATGATAAAGGTGATAATGATGATAAGGATGATAATTATAAAGATAATATTGATAATAATGGTAATAATGATGATAATAATAATGATAATACAATACTTGTAATAGATGATAGCGATAATAAGAAAAACATATGGTGAGAAACAAAACATATTAACAACAATAATGATCCTAATGAAATATATTGCAAGTGTGAAATGCAACATTAAACAAAACGGGACAACATCCATATACTTTTCTCTTCAGGTAGAAACACAATAAACATCACACATGTAATAAGGTCTAGATAAGAGAGAGAGAGAGGGGGGGAGAGGGAGAGAGGGAGGGAGAGAGAGAGAGAGAGAGAGAGAGAGAGAGAGAGAGAGAGAGAGAGAGAGAGAGAGAGAGAGAGAGAGAGAGAGAGAGAGAGAGAGAGAGAGAGAGAGAAAAGAGAGAGAGAGAGAAAAGAAAGAGAGAAAAAAGAGAGAGAGAGAGAGAAAGAAAGAAAAGAGTGAGAGAGAGAGAAAGAAAAGAGAGAGAGGGAGGAAAGAGAGAAAGAGAAAGAGAAATAGAGATCAAATGTAGACTAAAACATAGACAACCACAAGAACGTTCAAGCAGTTACTCCTTGTCATCGCGCACCCTCCCCCCCTCCATCTCCCCCTCCCCTGCATCTTCATCCAAATGGAAAAAAAATCTGAATCAAAAGAAATGAAACGAAAACAAACAAGCGGCATATTTCAAGCTTCTTTTTGTGAAGCAAAGAATTATCTGTATGCAACTTCGTTTGAACGCCGCAATACTTATGAAAAGAATTCTAGATATACTTGGTGAAATTCCTTTTTTTTTCAAGAATCCCATTTCTGAAAAAAGATGACTATATATATATATATATATATATAG
>BOPN01004413.1:122500-125582 GCA_017312705.2 Penaeus japonicus | reverse complement strand
CTCCCTCTCTCCCTATCTCCCTATCTCTCTATCTCCTACTCTCTTGTTCCTATATCCTTATTGGTCTCCATACCCCCCTCTCTCCTTCCTTCCTTCCTTCCTTCCTTCTTTCTTTCAATTTGTTGGAGGTGATTAATCACAATCATTTTCCTTCCTATCAGAGAGGGTATGGTAACTCATAATGTACAGGAAACTTTCTATCGTGTTTTATGTTCATTATGAAGTAAACTTTCGCCGCTGTCATACAGATCATGAAAGTTTATAATAATGGGAGTAGTGTTAGAGCTGTAGAGTGAGGGATTCTCTCTCGCTCTCCGCTTGTCTCTATCTTGCGCTTTATTGCTCTTTTCTCTTTGTCTCTTTCTCTCTATCTCTGGATTTTTTTTATTTTTCTTTGTATCTGTCTCTTCTCTCTGTCTCTGTCTCTTTCTTTGTCTCTTCTCTCTGTCTCTGTCTCTGTCTCTGTCTCTTCTCTTCTCTCTCTCTCTCTCTCTCTCTCTCTCTCTCTCTCTCTCTCTCTCTCCATCTTTCTCTCTCTCTCTCTCTCTCTCCATCCCTCCCTTTCCCCCCCCCCCCCTTCTCTCTCTCCCTCCCTCTCTCACTCTCTCCTCCTCTCAATCCCTCTCTCTCTCTTCTCTATTCCTCCTTTCTCTCTTTCTCTCTCTCTGTTTATCTGTCTATATCTGCCTATTTCCTCCTCTCCCATACTTGCTTCACTAATAAGTATCCTTCAGCATCGATATGCTGCACTGCCAATTATTCCAAATTTGAAATGTTTGGATAACATACGTGATGAATTATTTTCCGAGTCATTCCCTAATAACGTCATGAATATTCATGTACATTTCAGAACTTATCATTTTTAGAAACTAGAACATCTTTCTTTCTAGTATGTAAACTCAGACGATAAATATGTAGATTTTGATAGCGTATTTACATTAGGCTAAAACAGTTGATGTCTCTTTGATGTGTCGCTGCTTGTTCTTTATAATGATGAGGATTGCAATGCATAACAACAATGTCATGCATTATGTCTGTTCGGCGAAGAGGAAATGGTATTTTATTTTTTCGTCTTTTAATGTGCGTGTGTGTGTGTGTATGTGTGTGTGTGTGTGTGTGTGTGTGTGTGTGTGCGTGTGTGTGTGTGCGCGTGTATGTATATATAAATATATATAACTATATATATATATATATATATATATATATATATATGTGTGTGTGTGTGTGTGTGTGTGTGTGTGTGTGTGTGTGTGTGTGTGTGTATGTGTGTGTGTGTGTGTGTATGTGTGTGTGTGTTTTGTGTGTAAGTATGTATGTGTGTGTGTGTGTGCGTGCATTTCTTATCTACACACACACGCACGTTTCATTAGTTTATCACCGAAGCCCCCCCTGTGGCGCGGCTCTGAAATTCCCCTTCGATGTCGCCTTCGAACTTTATCGGATTATTTGGTCTTCCTTTTGTTTTCGTTTCTTCTTCTTCAGCTCCTTCGGTTTCTTTCTCTTTTTTCTTTTCTTTTTTGTCTTTTTTTTAGATTTCTTTCATCTTCTGTTGCTTTATTTTACTCGATATCCTGTCTGTCTGTATTCATGTATGTATCTTTCTATCTCTCTTTTTCTTTTTCTTTTCTCTCTCTCTCTCTTTTTCTCTCTCTCTTTCTTTCTCTCTCTCTCTCTCTCTCTCTCTCTCTCTCTCTCTCTCTCTCTCTCTCTCTCTCTCTCTCTCTCTCTCTCTCTCTCTCTCTCTCTCTCTCTGCATCTCTACCTCTTCTTTATTTATTTCCATCTTTCCTTCGTATTCTGTTTCTTCAATTTCTCTCCTATTCATTAAAATTCGTTCATTATTTTCCTGTTGTTTCTTCTCTTCTTCTACTCCTTGTATTTTCATTCAAATTTTTATTCTTCTTTTCCATCTCTCTTTTCTGAACAATGTATATCGCTATTTATTTCAATTCTTATAATGAGGATGATAATGGTGATGGTGATGGAGATGGAGATGGTGATGGTGAAGGAGGTGATGGTGAAGGAGATGATGGTGATAGTGATAGTGATGGGGAAGGAGATGGGGATGGGGATGGGGATGATGGTGATGTTGATGATAATGATGATGTTTATGATGATATTTATGATGATGGTGATGATGAAATTAATTATAACAAAAATGATGATGATAAAACTTATAATAATGAAAAAAATGGTGATGATTAAATTAATATAATTGAATGTGACCATAATCAAGTTTCTTTTTTACAGGTACGTAATGCTGTTATGATAGAGACACTACATATGTTATTCAGGTATGTTTGTTTTCCGTTACGTAATCCTTTCTCTTCAATGTAAACAAAAATAAACAAAAATGATTTACATTTTTGTTTACTTCTCCCTCTTTAGGTGTTTTGTTGTTCTTGTTTATTCTTATTGAAGAAATGGTAATATAAAATTAAATACGAGCAGATGATTCTGCTGATCACTTTGGTAGCTTCGAATATCAAGCTGTATCAATTTAATTATATATCAAGTTTAATCAAGGCTTTGGATCCTCTCCTTCTACTATCCTCATCATGTTTTATCAGTACTATCCTCATAATTCACTACCACTACAATCCTATTTTTTTTCTGTCATCTCCTCCTTTTTCACTAAAGTGTGGTACCTTCTCTGACTCACTACGCTTCATCTTCTATTGTGGTTTTCCGATAGGAAAATAGATTTACTGTGGAAACGGTAAGGATATATGAGCACAAACACACACGCACACACGCACACACACACACACACACACACACACATATATATATGTATCTCTCTCTCTCTCTCTCTCTCTCTCTCTCTCTCTCTCTCTCTCTCTCTCTCTATATATATATATATATATATATATATATATATATATATATATATATATATATAATATATATATAAATATATATATATATATATATATATATATATATATATATATATATATATATATACATATATATACTTATTTATAAACACATAAACACATTTATGTACAAACACACTCACACACACTCACCGCATGCATATAAAATCGTAAACAGTCATACACATAATTCTCCATCACAG
>BOPN01004413.1:87500-90000 GCA_017312705.2 Penaeus japonicus | reverse complement strand
ATTGTAATGCTAGTGAGAATGATAATAAAAACAATGGTTATGATAATAATGATGATAGTATTAATCATTATTATTATTATCAATGTTCATGTTTTGTTTGTTATTTTCATCCTTTTTTACCATCATCATTGATATATTTATCATCATTTTTATCACTATTACTATCTATAATAGTAATTCTATTGTAATCGTTGTTATTATCATCATTATCATTAATATTATCATCATCATTATTGATTTTATCATTATCTTTATTGTAGTTATAGTTATTACTATCGTCATTATTATGTTGTCATGTGGTGACATTATTTTTATTAGAAGCAATATTATCATCATTAACACAATTATTATTATCATTACCATTATTGTTATCCTTACTATTGCAATAAGTGTCATTACCTCAATTACCATTTTACTATCATTACAATTGTCGTTACATTATCATCCTAATCTTTGTTTATCATTATTATCTTTATTGTTGTTATCGTCATTGTTATTTTTGTTGATGTTGTCATCATTATTGTCTTCACCATTATGATCATCACTGTTATTATCATTATAAAATTAGGCATCATCAACACCACCGTCATCATCATCATCACATTAACTTTCATTTTCACCATCATCACCATCACCATCATCATCACCATCACATAATCATCACCATCATTGATATAAACCTCATTGTTATCCTTCTTACAAGCAAGAACATCATTGCATGTGTTATGTATAGATAAATCTATATAAACATCTATAAACATCTATGTTCTGTTATGCATGAGTCTCATCTCTGCCCATTAGTGAGTGTTTATATCCCTGTCTCTTTGACCAGACAGAGTTACCGTTGATGGTAACACTTCTCGTAAAAATTGCCACTAAAAATCTACGGTCGAGTTCACCATGTAATGAAAAGCAAGGGATTAGTTCATTGCAATCAATTGGAGGAGGAAGTAGTGAGACGATGAAGAAATAGAAGAAATAGAGGAAGAAGGAGAAGTAGTAGTAGTGGTAGAATGAAAAATAAGATGAAAAAGATGGTGATGAAGATAATGAAGATGAAGAAATAGAAGAAGGAGAAGTAGTAGTAGGAGTAGTAGAATAAAAAATAAGATGAAAAAGATGGGGATGAAGATAAAGGAGATGATGATGATGAAAGTAAAGAAGAAGAAGAAGATGAAAAAGTAGAAGAAGAGGGAAAAGAAGAAGAAGATGAGGAAAAACGTGAACAAGAAGATGATAACAAAAATAAAATGACGAAGATTAGGGAGGTAGAACACGAAGATAGAAAAGAGAGTGAAGAATGATATAAAAAAGAAGAAGAAGAGGGTAGAGATAATCAAACATAAAAAAAGAATGTGCAAATTTCTTTTTCTTTTTTACTTTAACAAACTCTCTCGTACCTTAATGGCAAGCGAGGGTACGTATGTATGTTAACTAGTTCGCTTTTGCTTCAAACTCATGGCGATGCAATATTACTCAGATTCAGAGTAGTACATGAATTAATGAAGCACGTTTATTCATAATCATGATATACACACCTTTGATATGTAGAGTTTATAAGAGGAAAACACATTCCAAATCTTTCATTACGTTTATTAGAAACAAAATCATATTTGATACGGATAATGCCTTAATTTTATTTATCTATTTATTTATTTACCTATTTATTCTATTTTTTTATTTTTTAAGTGTCATTAGAAGCAGTGTTCCTTAGGCGAAGAATCTATCTGTAAATACACTTAGTAATTATTCTACTTTGTGTTCAAGGATGGTCTGATGTGTGTCTTTTAACTCCCTTTCCTAACCAAACATTTAACTCTTGCTTCATCATCAAACAGAAGAAAAATGAAGAATAAAAATGGAAGCCGTGTTAACAGTGCATATATACCCACTTGCTCGTGCGTCCTTGAGATAAGCTTTAGTAATCCAAGAGGAAGTAATTCGACTAAGTTTAGGCAGAGTTTCTCGGCTTGGTAAAAAAAAAAAAAAAAAAAAAAAATGGGCTTGATAGCGTTTACTTGATTATATGTGATGGCGGAATTGTTATTGTTTCTCTGTGATATTCATGATCTGCAGATTGATATCTAAAGGATTAAAGAGATTAAGCTGATAATTGTATGCATGTAATCATCCCCCCTCCCCATCCCTCCCCCTCACATAATTACACTTACACATGCATAAACAAACATGTGTCTGTGCAACATGCAAGCATACCCACACAAACATAACTATATATGCATGTTTACACGAACCATGCTTATATGCAATTCATACACTCACATTCAAACGCAAATGCTAATGCACATAAAAGCAGAATAAACACGCACCCATCCATAATCACCAAAATACATAATTTGATGTATAACATGTTACAGAGGGCCTTTACCTACCCATAAGAAGACGAAAAAAAACAAAAATAAAAATAACAAAAATAAAAAAAGAACTGAATCCTACTGTTCAAACCTCTATTCGAATTTAGATTGTTGTGCAAAACGTCAAC
>BOPN01004413.1:65000-67500 GCA_017312705.2 Penaeus japonicus | reverse complement strand
AGAGAACAAATAAAAAAATAATGAGGAGGAAGAAATAATGAGAGAAGCAGATAATCTTAATGAAAGCACGGCAGAGAACAGAGGGAAACAGACTGAAAGAAAAAGAGAAGAAAATTCGAAAAAAAAAGGAAACAGAAAACAAATAACCAAAAATGAGAAGAAAACAGAGGAAGAGTATAAACTAAAAGAAGGAGGAAGAAAGAAGAAGTAGGAGAGACCATCGGATATGTGTGTGTGGGTGGGGGTTGGGGGTGGGGGTTGGGGGGGGGGTGGGGGGGGGGGAGGAATCATGACCAGAATGACGTGAGAGGAAGATGTGGAAGCTTGATTGATGACTCCGAGAGAGTGACCATTCATCAAGGCAAGTTGAGAATCACGGACGCATCTTAAGGCATTTCTTGCCTCGTCAGTCGCGCCGGATCGACATCGACTTCAAAAAGAGAGGGAGAAAAATGGGGAATGATTTGAAACTTCAAAAAGCGAGGGGAAAAAAAGGGGGAATGATTTGAAACTTCAAAAAGCGAGGGAGAAAAAAAGGGAATGATTTGAAACTTCAAAAAGCGAGGGGAAAAAAAGAGGGAATGATTAGAAACTTCAAAAAGCGAGAGAGAAAAAGGGGGAATGGTTTGAAACTTCAAAAAGCAAGGGGAAAAAAAGGGAGAATGATTTGGAACTTCAAAAAGCGAGGGGGATAAAAAGGGGGAATGATTTGGAACTTCAAAAAGAGAGGGAGAAAAAAGGGGAATGATTTGGAAATTCAAAAAGCGAGGGGGAAAAAAGGGGGAATGATTTGAAACTTCAAAAAGCGAGGGGGAAAAAAGGGGGAGTGATTTGAAACTTCAAAAAGCGAGGGAAAAAAAGGGGAATGATTTGAAACTTCAAAAAGCGAGGGAGAAAAAAGGGGGGAATGATTTGGAACTTCAAAAAGCGACGGAGAAAAAACAGGGAATTATTAGAAACTTCAAAAAGAGAGGGAGAAAAAAAAGGCGGAATGATTTGAAACTTCAAAAAGCGAGGGGAAAAAAGGGGAATGATTTGAAACTTCAAAAAGCGAGGGGAAAAAAGGGGAATGATTTGAAACTTCAAAAAGCGAGGGGAAAAAAGGGGAATGATTTGAAACTTCAAAAAGCGAGGGGAAAAAAGGGGAATGATTTGAAACTTCAAAAAGCGAGGGGAAAAAAGGGGGAATGATTTGAAACTTCAAAAAGCGAGGGGAAAAAAGGGGAATGATTTGAAACTTCAAAAAGCGAGGGGAAAAAAGGGGGAATGATTTGAAACTTCAAAAAGCGAGGGGAAAAAAGGGGAATGATTTGAAACTTCAAAAAGCGAGGGGAAAAAAGGGGGAATTATTTGAAACTAACGGATGAATGAAGGAAATGGATGATCACACAAGTTGAGAGTAATAAAGGTAATGATGATAATGATGGTGATGATGTAAAGGATTATGATAATGACAACGTTGGTGATAATGTTTTACCTTATTAACAATAATGGATGATATCATAATTATCATTGTTTTCATTATTTTTACCAGTCATTTTCATCATTTTTACTAATGATATCATTATCATTTTCATCATCATTATTGCTATTATCGTCATTATCATTATCATCATTATCATTGTCATTAATATCATTATCATTTTTATCATTTTCATTTTTTATCATTATTGTTAACATTATTATCATTATCATTGCTATCATCATTGTCATTACATTATTATCATAATGCTTATTATTATTATGATCATCATAATCATCCATATTATAGGTTATTATCATCATAATTTTAATTATTGATGTAATTTTCCGTTTTGTAATTGTCATCATCATCATCATTATCTCTATCATCACCGTTATCCTCATAATCATTATCATTCCTATTATCATTATCAATATTACTATTATTGATATATATTTATATCATAATCTTTACTAGTGTTATCATTATCATCGTGATCATTAGTATCAATAATGGTATTACTATTATCATTATTATTGTCATTGTTGACACAATTATCATCATTGCTATCATTACTATCATTATCATTATTATCAGTATTACTGTTAAACTATCATTATCATTATTATCATCATTATTATTATCCTCACCATTATCATAATCAATATCCTTATCATCATTCTCCTCGCTATTATTCTAATTTTCCTTATCCTTATTGTAATCATTATCATCATTATCATTGTTATTCTGTATTTTCATACATCGCACAGCGTGATATCTGAACCCTAATTTATCATGATTCCAAGTTAACATCTTCACCTTCGCCATAAAACCGTATTTCCAGACATGATTCCTGATGGATTACGTGACTTCAGTGCCTTTTTACTTTCTTGTGTTGCAAATGAACTAACATCTTGCATCGTACCAGCATTAGTGTCATTCTTATATTTCTGTATTTAACGATATATATTTTTATCTATCTATTGCTCTCTCTCTCTCTCTTGCTCGCTCGGTTTTGTCTGTCTTTCTCTCTTTCTC
>BOPN01004413.1:47500-62500 GCA_017312705.2 Penaeus japonicus | reverse complement strand
GGTGCTAATGGTTCCAAAATTGATACAAACCATACCTGCTGCTTTCAGCGTACCCCTATTGTTACCATAGTTCTGTTACACAGCTGATTATGTAATGAAAGCCTCATTTCAGTAAACTTTCTTCCACAAAACATCTACATATGCACATGCACATACGCACATATATACAGAAACACACAAACACACACGTGCCCAGACATACGCACACACACGCGCGCGCGCGCGCGCACACATACATGCGCATACATATATTAGCACACACACACAAACACGCACATGCATACACACACACACCAATACATAAACACACGCGCGCATACATATATTAGTACACACACATACAAACACGCGGAAGAAAGTAAATATGAACATTTTACGGAAATACCGCTTTCAAACTCATTTTAATACGGAGCGCCTTGGCGGTCGAGAGCGTTAAGGCGCCGCATTCGAAACTCGCGATCGCGGGTTCGAATCCCCAAAAGGGAGCTCTTGCCCGAAACCGAGCGGGTCAGTTGCAAGGCTGGAAAGAGCTCCCTCTGATTGCGACCTTGCCCGGGCGGAAAGCATTAGACGCGCCCGGGCTAAAGAAAAGATAGGAAAATAAAGGGACGTAGGTTACAATCAGTTGTTTTTCGATCACTTTATGTGTGTTTCTGTCTCGTAAATACTACGTTTGAGAAGCATTTTTGACAAACAGAATTGGCGAGATTTCGTATGGCTCTTTTCATCCCCTCTAATTAAAGAATGACTTTGTAATCTCCTCTGTCTTTATCTATATACATAAAAAGATAATGTAAAAGATGAAAAAAAAATAAAATGATGATATTAGTAGTTTCATCATTAATGATTATTGCAAATCTGAGAGTAATTATTTAGGACTCCTATTATTTGAATCATTGCTAAGACACCCTAAATCTTAACATCTTTATTATTATCTTTATCATTATCTTGGCTCACAATTGATGCGATGTAAAATTATAATAATTATGAAGTCCTTATTGATTCTGATAATAGCGGTAATGATAATGATAAAAGTGATAATTGTAGTAATGACGATAGTGGAAAAATTATAAAAAAAAACAATAATGATATAGATAAACGTGATAAAAATTACACCATCACTACTATTACTATTATCATTGGTAATAATTGTACTACTATCACTTCTAATGATGTTGATAATGATGATAATGATGATGATAACGATAATGATAACAACTACAACAACAACATCAACAACGACAACTATAAGTACAAGGATTGCAATAATAACAATGATAATGATATCAACAATAATGACGGTGACAATGATGATTATAATGAATGATAGGGATAACAGGGATGATAATGATGATGATTAAGATAACATTAATAATAAGAATGGTGATAATAAAGTTAATAATAATAATGATAATTATAAGAGTAATGACGATGATTATGATAATTTTGATGGTAATGATGATAAAAAATAGGATAACAATGATAATAATGATAATAATAATAACAATGATAATAATGATAATATTCATAATAACAATAATTGTAACAATGATAATGATGATGACTATTGTAATAATAATAACAAGGATGATGATGGTAATAGCAATAATGATAGTAATGCAAATAATAATGATAATAATAATGATAATGTTAAAGCAAAATGATAAAGACAATAATAATGATAATGATAATGTTAATGATAATAACAATAAAAAACAGCTATGCTAATTGAAATATTAATAACAATAATGATAATAACAATAATGATGATAATAATAATTATGATAATGATGATAACAATATGATCACTAATAATGATAACAATAATAACAATGATGATGATTGATAATAATGAAATAATGAAAATGATTATGATGATAATATTTTTTTGAAACAATAATGATGATAATAATGATCCTGATAACAATAATAATGATAGTGATAATAATAATCATGATGATAATAACGATAATGATAATAATAGTAATAATGACAACAACAATAATAATAATAGTGGTAATGCTAATAGTTATATGTGTGATAATGATGGTAATAATGATAATGATGAGGAGGGGGATAATAATGATAATAATAATGATAATAGTAATAATACAAATAATGATCCCTAAGCAAGGATAACATAAAGAATATTAATAACAATAATAATGATAACAATAAAGATTGATAATAACAACAATGATAATGATATTCATAAGAACAATAGTATGATGATATTCTTGCCACTGAAGGAATTCATGAACACTATTACTATTAAACAACTTGGATGACAATAATAAGTACAATGATAAAGGCAACATTGATTATGATGATCAAAATAAGAATGGTGATAATTACAAGAGCAACAATACAATAATAAGGATGATGACAATGATAATGATGATGATGATGATGATGATATTGTTAACAAAAATGATGATGATAATAAGAGAATTGTTAGTAATAACTGTAATAACAATGGTGGTGATATTAATGATAATGATGATGATAATAAGGATAATGATCATAATGATTATTATCATTATACATATATACACACAAACACATATATATATATATATATATATATATATATATATATACACATATATGTATATATGTATGTATATATATATATATATATATATATATATATATATATATATATATATATATATGTATATATATATATATATATATATATATATATATATATATATATATATATATATATATATATATATATATATATATATATATATATATATATATATATATATATATACACACACACACACACACACACACATATATATATATGTATATATATATATATATATATATATATATATATATATATATATATATATACATATATGTGTGTGTGTGTGTGTGTACATTTAGATATATACATATACTTGTATTGTTTTTGTCATCGCCATTGTTGACATCATACTCATTATTGTTATTATTGTTATTAATTTTTTATTATTACTGTTATCATTGTGATGATCACTATTATTATCATTATTATTATCATCATCATTATTATTATTGTTGTTGTTTTTGAATTGTTATTACTATTACCATTATCATGATTATTACTATTATCATAGTTATAGTTGTTATCATTATTAATATTATCATTATTATTCATATGATGATCATCATTATTATCAATATCTTTTATATCATTAATTATCCGTATTGACACCATTATCACTATCCTTATTGTAATGGGTCTTTGATGATTAGCAATATGATTGATGTTATTACTATGATTTTGATTAATAACAGATATTAATAATAGTGACCTATTATTATTTTGAGCGTTTCATCATATAACTTTTCCTTGTTTCTTTTTTTCGTCATTTCATGTCAAATGAAAGTAATAAGTTGTTTATCTCCTTTTATGTCTTTGTTATTCTTCAGCTATTTCTTTTTTTTCTTTTTTTCTTTAATTCTCATTCATAAATCGTCTTCATTATCTTAATGTATTTTCTTCTCTCTCCTTTTTTGTATGTTTTTTTTTCTTATTTTTTGTTTTGACACAAAAATTTACTATCTTTATTTTCTATTTTTTTCTTGTTTCTTCTTCTTTATATAATATCTTTATATTATATCTTTATATATATTTTCTTTATAGAAGGGTGGGATTTAAAGTTTTCATTATTAACGAAAAGTTTTATTCGACAACACAGACATATAAATAATTTAAACATATATTTACAGGATATAGACTTCTTGAATATACAATATTTACATATGACTTGGCATAAAGTTAGCATCCTTAATGCTTTTACAAAATAAGATAACAAAAAAACAAAAAAAACAAAAAAACACATGGTTTCTGAGGCAATGCAACTTTGTGTTAAATTAAAGGCTAATTTGTACTTTCCAGCAAAAGAATATCATATACTTTAAGAACTAACGAGTTTTCCAATGCTGAGACTGGCAGAGTAAAGAATATATAAGGATTTGTATATATATATCTGAAGAGAAATAAAAAAAAAAAAAAAAAAAAAAAAGGAAAATCAGTGTGAGATCCTTGCTAAGTCCTAACAAGGGCTTGGAGAGTCTTCCGAGGAATTTGTCTTTCCTGCAGATGGACGACACACACTGGAGGCCTGAGAATATCATCAGAATGTCCACAGGAATGACTTGGCGCGCCTGTGTCCGGAGGGAGGGAGGGGTTGGGTCGAAGAGGAGGGTTCAGACACCATCGGGGCAAGAGAAAGGGGGGTTCAGATACCATTGGGTCAAGAGAAAGGGGGGGTTCAGATACCTTTGGGGCAAGAGGAAAGGGGTTCAGACGTCATGGGGGCCAGGGAAATGGGGATTAAACACCATGATATGTGGCAGCGGACCCCTTTGAGCTTTGGGATGAAGGGTGGAAGGGTTGAATGGAGAAGTGAAAGGGGAAGAGGGGAGTTGGAGCCGCGGTTTCCTCTGAGGAAGTGAAGGGCTGAGGGCAAGTGAGAGACACTTTGGGTCACTTCATGCCAAGACCACGTCCATTCATGGCTTACGTCGCTAGGCCTTGTCCTTATTGCTCGACGCTTGCGGCAGTACCGGCGGCAGGGGAGAGCGTGGGCGGTCACTGGTGTCGCGGCTGAAGAGAGACTGGGCGGCGAGGGTCAAGGGAAAGAGGGGAGAGGGAGGGAGGGGGGAAGGAGGCCGTTTGGAGGTCGGGACTGAGACGCTGACAGTCTGACGTGATGTCGCCAGGAGCAGAGTTGTCTGCGGCGCCTCACAGCTCCGGGAACTCTGGTTTTGTCAGCCATTCACGGGCTGACAGCACGAGGCTAGGATAAGGGCGAGGGAGTGCGTGGGCGGCGGAGGGTTCCGCTGTCAGCTCAGCCACGTGACGCAGCCGTGATGAAGCTGGGGCTCGAGACCCTCCCGAAGACAACAGGTCGACGTCGCTCCTCGGGCTGTGCGGTCGTTGCTGCTGCATTGACAACAGTTGAACTGGGAGTGCGCGCGCGCGGGCGGGCGGAACACGAACTGGTGTCGCGCGAGAGCTAGCTAGCTGTCACAAGTTATCTCCTCGAGCCAAGAGGATGGCCCCGGGTCCGCCCTAGCAGAGGTAGGGGTCGTCCTCGTCGACGGGCACGGTGGAGTGGTTGTAGAGGCCCTGCGCCATGAGGTGGGCGGCCAGGCCTGAGGACTTGCCGCCGGTCGCCTTCTTGATCTTGGCGCGCTTGTTCTGGAACCAGATCTTGATCTGAGACTCGTTGAGGCCGAGGTCGCGGGCCAGGTCCTGGCGCCTCTTCTCCGTCAGGTACTTGTTCTCCTCGAACTCCTTCTTGAGGCGGCCGAGTTGCTCCGAGGTGAAGGCGGTGCGGGGGCGCTTCTCCTCTGGGTTGCGGTCGCGGCGCTTGATTCTGCGGGAACGGGGACCTGGGGAGGGAAAAAGGGGGGTCAGTCATGCTGCTCGAAGGCCTACTCATCTTACAAATAATCTTGAAAATAAACCCTACGAATACTAATACGAAAGAAACTTCACAAGAGAGGCATCGGTAATGATAATAACAGCGTGTGATGTCTGGCGCGTCTCCATTTTCTTTTCCCCTTTTTTGCGTTATCTTCTTTCAGTCATCGGGAGATCCGGCAAATACCAAGAAAACGGCTTAAGCGGCTTTCGCCCCGACGCCTAATCCTCCGCCTGCGAGACAGCCTCGACGGGCGTCACCGGCGAGGGAGTGCCAACGAGGTGACTCTCTCTCGCTAAGCCGACGATGACGATGCCTACCAAGACACAACCGCCTGGCCCTCTTGTCTTTCCCTCCCTCCTTCCCTCCCTCCCTCCCTCCCTCCTCTTCACTAGCCCTCTTCGATTACCCTCCGTCCCTCACCTCTCTCCCTCCCCCCACCCCCTTTTCCCTCCCCCACAAAGTGTCACGAGCTCTCAAAACAAGCCGGTTCGACGCACTGCATACTAACTAGGTACACCCGCACCTCCTCTCCCCCCCCCCCACCCCCACCCCCCCCCCACCCCCCTCACACACACACACACATCCCCCCTCCTCCCCCACCCCCCACCCCCACTCCCCCTCCAACGAGACTTCATATAGCATTAATATTCATCGTCGGACCCGCCAATAACTTAACCCACGTAATTCAATCGAGAGAGAGGAGCCTGTCCATCGCTCGGTCCCTCGGTCCCTCGGTCCCTCGGTCCCTCGGCTACTCTTGTGACCGAGGCTACACGGCGAAAAGCCTTTGGTGTCTGTCTGTCATCTTTTAGACTTTTTTTTATTCTCAAAGAAGAGGGATAGAAAACTTGAGAGAAGGGGAGAGGAAAGGAGAGAAAGAGAACAGTGTGTGTGGTTAAGGGAAGAGAGAGAGAGAGAGGGAAAGAGAGAGAGGAAGAGAGAGAGAAAGAGAGAGAGGAAGAGAGAGAGGAAGAGAGAGAGAGAGAGAGAGAGAGAGAGAGAGACGTATTGACGTATATTCAAATCTCTGGTGTAAGATAGTGTAATGAGATTAAGTCCAGACGACACGGCGTTTCGATCCCGTCGGGAAACAGATTAAAAAAAACAAAAACAAAAAAGAAAAAGAAAAAAATGGAGTACTCTCAGTAAGCAGGGAGGAATGATTAAGCAAAATAAGTAAAAACGAAGACAAAAATAAAAGAATTACAACGAATCATTAAGCGTCGACTGCTCTCTCTCTCTCTCTCTCTCTCTCTCTCTCTCTCTCTCTCTCTCTCTCTCTCTCTCTAAAGAAAAAAAAAATAATAAACTAATAATAATAATAATAATAATAAATAAAAAAAATAAAATGGCTATGAGTACTTCTTCTATTGGAGCTGGAAGTGTGGATCTAGTGAGAAGAAGAGTAAAAAGGAGAGACGAAAGCAGAAGTAAGAGCTAGGGCGGGGGCGAGAGGATTAAAGGTAGGAGGAAAAGCGAAAAGGAAAGATGAAAGAGGAAGTGAGAGAAACAAGGGTAGAGGCAAGAGTTTTTTTGTTTTTTTTATTGTTCTTGTCCATTCTTACGTACATAATTTCTCTTCCTGTTGTTGTTACTTACATTTTTTATTCATACTTCTTTCTTTTTCATCTAATTTATTCCGATTATTGTTCTTATTACTGTTATCATTGTTATTGTTATCATGATTACGTTAACATGACTGCTATCAGTATCTTTATTATTTATATTACGATTTTTATTATTACTATCATTATTACTATTGGTATTTTAACTTATCATTATCAATGCTATTGTTATCATTATCATCTTCATTATCATCAATATTATCATTATCGTCATCATTATCGTTACTATCATGATCATTACTATTATTTTTATCCTTTTCTTTATCATTAATATCGTTATCCTTGATATCACTAATGTCATTATCATTTTTTATCCTCCTTATTTTATTGTTACTATTATAATTATCTTTTTTTCATCGTCATGATCGCATTGTCATTATCACGATCAACTCCTTTTTATTATCATTATAATCGTTATTAATATTCTTATTATCATATCTATTATCATATATTATTCTTATGATTATGGTTAGGATTATTATCATTGTTAGGAGTATCATTATCATTATTATAATTTCTATTATTATCACCATTATTATTATTATTATTATTATTATTATTATTATTATTATTATTATTATTATTATTATTATTAATATCATTGTCAAAGGTATTGTTACTAATTGTAACATTGTTACTATCATCATCATCATCCTTGTATTCATCACATTATTATAATGATTGTTGTAATCAATGTTATCATTTCTATAATCAACAATATCATTATCATAACTATCATTATCGTTATTACTATCCTCATTAATATTATTAGTATGATTATTATTATCATTATTACAATTATTATTTATCATATTACCATTACCATCAATGATATCATTATTATTATCATCATCATCATCATCATCATTATTATAATTAATGATACTATCATCGTTATTGTTATCATCATTGTTATTATCACTATTCTTATCATTATCTTTATTCGTATTAGCATAATATATCGTTCTCTTCATTGTTATCATCATCACTTATCCTCAGACCTACAATCCTTCACTTCCTCAGACCTAGAATCCTTTGTATCTTCAAACCTAGAATCCTAGTCATCTTTAGACCTAGAATCCTTCACATCCTCAGACCCACAATCCTTCACATCCTCAGACCCACAATCCTTCACATCCTCAGACCTAGAATCCTTCACATCCTCAGACCCAGAATCCTTCACATCCTCAGACCCAGAATCCTTCACATCCTCAGACCCTGAATCCTTGTCTTCCTTAGACCCAGAATCCTTCACATCCTCAGACCCATAATCCTTCACATCCTCACACCCAGAATCCTTGTCTTCCTTAGACCCACAATCCTTCACATCCTCAGACTCACAATCCTTCACATCCTCACACCCAGAATCCTTCACATCCTCACACCCAGAATCCTTCACATCCTCAGACCCAGAATCTTTCACATCCTCAGACCTAGAATCCTTCACATCCTCAGACCCAGAATCCTTCACATCCTCAGACCCAGAATCCTTCACATCCTCAGACCCACAATCCTTCACATCCTCAGACCTAGAATCCTTCACATCCTCAGACCCACAATCCTTCACATCCTCAGACCCAGAATCCTTCACATCCTCAGACCCACAATCCTTCACATCCTCAGACCCAGAATCCTTCACATCCTCAGACCCAGAATCCTTCACATCCTCAGACCCAGAATCCTTCACATCCTCAGACCCAGAATCCTTCACATCCTCAGACCCAGAATCCTTCACATCCTCAGACCCAGAATCCTTCACATCCTCAGACCCAGAATCCTTCACATCCTCAGACCCAGAATCCTTCACATCCTCAGACCCAGAATCCTTCACATCCTCAGACCCAGAATCCTTCACATCCTCAGACCCAGAATCCTTCACATCCTCAGACCCAGAATCCTTCACATCCTCAGACCCAGAATCCTTCACATCCTCAGACCCAGAATCCTTCACATCCTCAGACCCAGAATCCTTCACATCCTCAGACCCAGAATCCTTCACATCCTCAGACCCAGAATCCTTCACATCCTCAGACCCAGAATCCTTCACATCCTCAGACCCAGAATCCTTCACATCCTCAGACCCAGAATCCTTCACATCCTCAGACCCAGAATCCTTCACATCCTCAGACCCAGAATCCTTCACATCCTCAGACCCAGAATCCTTCACATCCTCAGACCCAGAATCCTTCACATCCTCAGACCCAGAATCCTTCACATCCTCAGACCCAGAATCCTTCACATCCTCAGACCCAGAATCCTTCACATCCTCAGACCCAGAATCCTTCACATCCTCAGACCCAGAATCCTTCACATCCTCAGACCCAGAATCCTTCACATCCTCAGACCCAGAATCCTTCACATCCTCAGACCCAGAATCCTTCACATCCTCAGACCCAGAATCCTTCACATCCTCAGACCCAGAATCCTTCACATCCTCAGACCCAGAATCCTTCACATCCTCAGACCCAGAATCCTTCACATCCTCAGACCCAGAATCCTTCACATCCTCAGACCCAGAATCCTTCACATCCTCAGACCCAGAATCCTTCACATCCTCAGACCCACAATCCTTCACATCCTCAGACCCAGAATCCTTCACATCCTAAGACCCAGAATCCTTCACGTCCTCAGACCCACAATCCTTCACATCCTCAGACCCACAATCCTTCACATCCTCAGACCCAGAATCCTTCACATCCTCAGACCCACAATCCTTCACATCCTCAGACCTAGAATCCTTCACATCCTCAGACCCAGAATCCTTCACATCCTCAGACCTAGAATCCTTCACATCCTCAGACCCACAATCCTTCACATTTCTCAAACCTAGACCCCTTCACATCCTCAGACCCAGAATCCTTCACATCCTCAGACCCGGAATCCTTCACATCCTCAGACCCAGAATCCTTCACATCCTCAGACCCAGAATCCTTCACATACTCAGACCTAGAATCCTTCACATACTCAGACCCACAATCCTTCACATCCTCAGACCCAGAATCCTTCACATCCTCAGACCTAGAATCCTTCACATCCTCAGACCCAGAATCCTTCACATTTCTCAAACCTAGACCCCTTCACATCCTCAGACCCACAATCCTTCACATCCTCAGACCCAGAATCCTTCACATCCTCAGACCCAGAATCCTTCACATCCTCAGACCCAGAATCCTTCACATCCTCAGACCCAGAATCCTTCACATCCTCAGACCCAGAATCCTTCACATCCTCAGACCCACAATCCTTCACATCCTCAGACCCACAATCCTTCACATCCTCAGACCCAGAATCCTTCACATCCTCAGACCCAGAATTCTTCAGCATCCTCAGACCCAGAATCCTTCACATCCTCAGACCCAGAATCCTTCACATCCTCAGACCCAGAAGCTTCACATCCTCAGACCCAGAATCCTTCACATCCTCAGACCCAAAATCCTTCACATCCTCAGACCCAGAATCCTTCACATCCTCAGACCCAGAATCCTTCACATCCTCAGACCCAGAATCCTTCACATCCTCAGACCCAGAATCCTTCACATCCTCAGACCCAGAATCCTTCACATCCTCAGACCTAGAATCCTTCACATCCTCAGACCCAGAATCCTTCACATCCTCAGACCCAGAATCCTTCACATCCTCAGACCCACAATCCTTCACATCCTCAGACCCAGAATCCTTCACATCCTCAGACCCAGAATCCTTGTCATCTTTAGACCCAGAATCCTTCACATCCTCAGACCCAAAATCCTTCACATCCTCAGACCTAGAATCCTTCGCATCCTTAGACCCAGAATCCTTCACATCCTCAGACCCAGAATCCTTCACATCCTCAGACCTACAATCCTTCACATCCTCAGACCCAGAATCCTTCACATCATCATTACCTAAACGGAAAAAAAAATCTATCGGAATTTAACATTCATCCTCACTCAGAATTCCTCAAACAGTCCATCAGCCAAAGCTACAAACCTATCCATCCTACCCTCTTAGTTCATCCTTTATCATTTATTTTCTTTCTCTTCTGGTGGTCCGCTTGCACCCACTGTATCTTCTCACTAACACCCATTTATCTTGAGAAATAAGGATGGGGGAACATTTATTGTGGGGGTTGCCTCGCTGGCGACGCCATCTTGGTGCAGAACACGGGTCATTCCTCTCTCTTGCTCCTTCTTTCTCTCTCTCTGTTTGTTTGTAGTGTTGTTTGGATGACTGTCTCTCTTTCCTTTCTTTCGGTTCGTCTTGAATTATTTATTGGTCTATTTGTTTATTTGGATATTTGTTTGTCTGTCTATATGTCTGTTTTTTGTTTTTTTTATCTTTATTTATTCATTATTATTTTTTCTCGCCCTCTCTCTCTCTCTCTCTCTCTCTCTCTCTCTCTCTCTCTCTCTCTCTCTCTCTCTCTCTCTCTCTCTACCTCTCTTTCTCTCTTTCTCCCCCCCCCTCTTTCTCTCTATCTTTCTATCTCTCTCTCTATCTATCTATCTATCTACCTATCCATCTATCTATCCATCTATCTATCTATCCATCTATCTATCCATCTACCTGCCTCTTACTTTTTAAAAAATGCGCATACTGGCCATGTAAATTAGGAAGGTTTATGTTTAACAGCCAAACTCATTACGTGGAAAGTTTGCGAGCCTAACTTAAAGTTTGCGCTAACGTGGCAAAGGAAGCTTCGGGTCCTCATCACCATCTAGTTAAAGGATTATGTTTACCTCGCGTGGCCCGATAATGCGGTTCAGCTATCGGCATGCTCTCTTGGGTAGTTCTCTGAGAGAGAGAGAGAGAGAGAGAGAGAGAGAGAGAGAGAGAGAGAGAGAGAGAGAGAGAGAGAGAGAGAGAGAGAGAGAGAGAGAGAGAGAGAGAGAGAGAGAGAGAGAGATTGGTAGATTGATATAGAAAGAGAGATATATATAGAGAGAGTGATAGAGAGAGAGAGAGAGAGAGAGAGAGAGAGAGAGAGAGAGAGAGAGAGAGAGAGAGAGAGAGAGAGAGAGAGAGAGAGAGAGAGATTGGTAGATTGATATATATAGAGAGAAATATATATAGAGTGAGTGATAGAGAGAGAGAGAGAGAGAGAGAGAGAGATAGAAAGAGAAATATATATAGAGTGAGTGATAGAGAGAGAGAGACAGAGAGATTGGTAGATTGATATAGAAAGAGAAATATATATAGAATGAGTGATAGAGAGAGAGAGATTGGGAGATTGATATAGAAAGAGAGAACTATAGAGAGAGAATGAGTGATAGAGAGAGAGAGAGAGAATGATGGATGGATAGATAATGCTATATAGATGGAACATGTGTGTGTGTGTAGACGAATATGGCTAAGCAAGCATCATATTTTTACGATGACATAGCTACTAAATAAACAGTTTTTTTTCGAGAAATTATTGGACTATCTATAACTATCAACGAATATATCAATAAACACAGGAAAGAAGTAATGCAGTGCGTAAAATAAAATTGATTGAATATTGAATTGAAATAAATTGTGACTTTCTCATATACACAATCATTTGTAAAAGATAAGTGCATACTACCGATGATATCAATGATAATAAATGTAAAGATGATGGTGATAATGATAATGATAATAATAATAATGATAATAATAATAATAATGATAATAATAATGATAATGATAATAATGACAACGATAATGATAATGCTAATAGTGATAATAATGATAATAATGATGAAAATGACTATATTGTTGAACACCATGATAACAACAACAATAATAATGGCAATTCTGATAATGGTAATGATAATAGTGATGCTGATGATGTTTTGATAATGAGGTATGTAATAATGATTATGATTATAATGATACTGATGACAATGGTAACAATAATGATAGTATAAATATAATGTGATAATGATTATGACAATGATGATGATAACATTATTGATAATCAAAATAATGAGGATGATACTAATGGTGAATATATAATAATGATGACAATAATGATGATAATAATAAGAACGATGATACTAATGATGATAAAAATAAGAATATTGGTAGTGACTAGAATAGTAATGATAATGATAATAATCACAGTAATAGTAATAACAATGATAATCATAATAATACTGACATTAGAAATAATAATAATGATAATAATAGCAATAAGAACATAATAGTAATATAAATGATAATCAACGTTATAATAATAATAATCATAATCATAATAATAGTATGATAGTAATAATAATAGCAAATGTAATAATGATAATAATTATTATAATAATCATAATGATTATCAAGATAATGATATTAGTTGCCATGATAATGGTAATAATTATTATTATTACAATAAAAATAATAATGGTGATAATAATCATGAAAATAATAATAATGATTATAACAATGATAAAACCAATAAAAATGATAATTTCAGTAATGACAGAAATGATAAAACTGTTATGATAATAATAATATTGATAACGAAGACGACAGCAGCAACAAAAAACAACAATGATAATAAACTAATGATAACAATAATGATAATAATAATCTGAATAATAGCAATAACAATAATGATAATAATAATGATGACGATTATAGCAATCATGAAAGCAATAATTTCGAAAACAATCATAACAACCATAAGAATAATGACAACAATATCAATAACAATAACAATCATAATAATAATAGTAATAGGAATAGCCAAAGACCTTATATGCATAGGATCCAATCCCTTGGCTACCGGAAGTGTGATAAACCTCGCCTCCTGTAATGTATTGGTTGACTATAAACATTCTTTAGGGAAACATTACACTTGGTCGGGGAGGAGTAATGAATAAAGATGGTGACATATATTTCCCTTGCGCTGGTGATGATTTGCATAATATTGATTTTCCTTTCTTTTTGGTGTTATTATTATTTTTATAGTTGTTGTTGTTATCATTGCTATTGTATTGCGTATTATTATCTTGTTATTGTGATTATCTTAGTTGCATGATTAATGACGTTATTATCGTCTTCATGTCTTTATCGCTTTTATTATTGTTATCATTATCATCAATCTTATCATAATTTTCAATATCCTTATCATCATCATAATTTTCATTATCATATGATTTATATTATCCTCTCTGTTCTTGTTATTATAACCATCATTCTTATATGCCTTATCCTTATTATTATTGTCATTATTAATTGGTGATTTTTTTTTCCTCACTTCTGATTTTAGCAAGTATGGTGAAGAATAAATCAGACATTCCTTTTATATCATTGCTGTATAATTGCACGAATTGCAGAAAAAAAACAATTTAACAACACATACGTAAAATGCCATTATAAAAGAATAATTGTGATGCCAAAAAAACCCTACATAATACAAAAAAAAAATCTTTATTATTTAAAATCTTAAACAAAATCGGGTTATGTTGGAACGGCTGATAAAATCGTACACAGTGATGGCGTAATACTTCGACGTCAGGAATCGGGATATTAGATCAATCGAAAGACCGTTTCTTGAAGACCATTTGAACCGTTTGGAAAATTTGGTTTTGTCTTTGTTGTTCTTGTTATTTTATTACTGTTCTATCTTTTTTGTTTGTTTGTAACGGCTTTATTTTCGTTTATTTTGTTTTGTCATTATCTTATTTTTTTTTCTTCTTCTTCTATCATCTTTTCTTCCCTCTTTGTCTTTCGTTCTGTCTTCTCCTCTTTCTCTTTTCATTCATTTATTCATCTTTTCTCTCCTTCTTTTCAATACGAGACTGGACCATTTATCCATCATCCAGTATGCATGAAGGTCAACAAAATCCACTTCGACACGATAGAGGATTAAGCTGTACAGAATTGACAGCTAACAACTCCCGAACTTTAACCTTTGACCTTTGCTGTGTTATTATACGGCAGTGATACTAATAGCCTTTTCCAAAATCCAGTTAGTCGCCCTCCACCCCCCCCCTCTCTCTCTC
>BOPN01004413.1:25000-27500 GCA_017312705.2 Penaeus japonicus | reverse complement strand
AGCTAATAACTTTGGTTCTCGGTCAGGATTGTATTATTTAAGTAGCATACAAATGATGATCAACATTATCAACTATTCCATTTGTTTTATTAATGCTTATCTTAATATTTAGTGAAAACTAGTATAGATTATCTGATTTACAAGCTTTAAACAATATCTGACTCTCAAGTTTTGCTCGTTCTGTAAGTGCAATATTTTACCAGGATTGCTAATTTTCGCAAAAAAATGACCTGTTAATAAATGAAACGCGCAAATTCAGATAGCAATTTATTTCATAACATGTAAACTTTAAAAAATTCCTCATTAACTTAAAAAAATAACTTTAAAATATTGTTATACAAGCATCTAAATACATAAACTACAACAGTGGTAAATTATCCGAATAACGCCGCAAAAATGGTATCGATGGATTCCTCTCAATTTCTACTATTCATATATAGTGGATATAATGTGCTATTCCACACCTGGACCCCACAATCTGGGTCCCGATAGTAGGGGAGGGCATGAAGTAGATTAGGGAAATTGCGGGGTAAAATATGAATTCCGGGCATATTTCGTGTGCAAAATCTTAACCCATTTACCTACCTAACTTTGCCTAGTTCTGAAGTTAGCCCTAGCCAAAGGGGGGCTTCTCCCCCTTCCCCCTATTCAGGGCACTTCGTGCAACATACCTTGTGTAAAATACCGCGAGTACCACCATCCTCGGACGGAAATTCAAACATGGTTGTGTTTACGTATTTACGGCTACAGACGATCTGTAGACTGGAAACCCTCAATGAATTACCTGCATACACTGTTATGTTCTCTCAATAGATGGCGCAATATTACCCATTGTTTACAGTGTAATTATAGTGCCCTCTATTGAGTGGTCGCGTCATTATCGGTCCTAGTTTCCTCTCCTGAGGAATATCTGAGACGAAGACTCAGTTGCTGTTAATATGGTGTAGTGTGAAGGTTATTCGTGGTCGCGGGATTCTCATCTGCAGACTTAATCACGTATCATAAGTGTCACGGAGTGCCCTGAATAGGGGAGGTCCACAGGGGGGCGTAGCTCCCACTTGGCAAAGGCTGACTTCAAAACTGCCAAAGTGAGGTAGGTAATTAGGTTAAGATTTTGCATAAGAAATATGCCCCAAAGTAGTACGAGGTAGCACGAAGTGCCTTAAAAAAGGGGGGAGGGGCTTCAGGGGGGAGGCTTTGCCCTCCTTGGCTAGGGCTAAGTTCAGAACTAGGCAAAGCTAGGTAGGTAATTGGGTTAAGATTTTGCATACGAAATATGGCCGGAATTCATATTTTACCCCGCAATTTCCCTGATCTACTTCATGCCCTCCCCTACTATCGGGACCCAGATTGTGGGGTCCAGGTGTGGAATCGCGTATTATATCCACTTTATATGAATAGTAGAAATTGAAAGGAATCCATCGATACCACTTTTGTGGTATTTAGTATCGCGGCTTCATTCGGGAAATTTACCGTTTCCTTATTGCTGTGAGGTATTTGATGGCGAATGGTTTTATTTTCTCCTTTTTACTGAAATACGCATACACAAACATACACACACACACACACATGCACATACACATGCACATACACATGCACATACACATACACATACACATACACATACACATACATATACACATAAACACACACACACACATACACACATACACATACACACACACATATACACACACACACACACACACACACACACACACACACACACACACACACACACACACACTCTATGTATGTATGTATGTGTGTGTAGGTATAGGTGTATATTCACGTAAGGTATACATTTCTAAATCTATATTCTGGTTGCTGACAACCGAGAATAAAGGCGTTCCATTACTAATTCATTTGCCACCGATCACCACGCCGTAAAATTAAACCTCGAAAGTAATTACCGTTATTGCCATTATAACAGCCCCCCCTCCCCCTCTCCCCTCCACCCCCGAATTCCCTCCTGTCCCATCAAATCTCAAAACTAAAAAACAAAAACAAAAAAACTTGAAGGGCTGCATTCACCGTTCGAATAATCAAGGATAAAAGGCCATTATATTGGATGTTAGACACACACACACACATGCTGAGGGTAAAGAAGCATCCAATAAGAGGGGAAAAGAAAATGGAAAAAAGGGGGGGGAGCAGGGAACTTGCATCCCGGGAAGATTCTTCCAAATCTCCAGAAATAATTTGCACAATATTGCATTCGCTTGGTAGGGAGGGGGTAAGGAGGGGGGGTGGATGGGTAGGGAGAGGGAAGGCATGGGGAGTGGATGGGTAGGGAGAGGGAAGGGAAGGGGAAGTGGATGGGTAGGGAGAGGGAAGGGAAGGGGGAGTGGATGGATAGGGAGAGGGAGGAGGGTCGGTGAGCTGTTGGCGAGAGATGGGGGGGGGGAGGGGAGAGAGGGATAGTACAGGGTAGGAGAGAGAGAGAGAGAGAGATGAATAGGAGAGAGGGGGAGGGAGAGAGCGTTGAATAAGAGTTGGG
>BOPN01004413.1:17500-20000 GCA_017312705.2 Penaeus japonicus | reverse complement strand
GAGACATAGCTGAATAGATAGGTGGAAAGATAAATCATAGCTTTATAGCTGGATAGATAGATAAGCTAGGAAAAATATATCGATTCAACATTAATTCGTCTATAGTTAATTTTTATCTTTTATCTTTTCTCGCTTTCTCTCTCTCTCTCCCTCTCTCTCCCTCCTCTCTCCCTCCTCTCTCTCTCCTCTCTCTCTCCTCTCTCTCTCCTCTCTCTCTCTCTCTTTCTCTCTCTCTATTTTTATCTCTCTCTCTTTATCTCTCTCTCTCTCTCTCTCTTCGAAGTTGCATTTAATCTTTTACTAATCTATTTTTTCGGTTCAGTATTGCAATTCAACAAACCATACACAAACCTAAGAACTAGTTGCTGTCTAGATAAGATGCAGATACTTTCGTTTTGCTTGTCTTAAACACGCAATTATTAGCATATCATCATTTTATTCATTTTACAGTATCATTTAATCTTTTGTTATTGTCAGATATATCATAAAAAAAATCCTTAGATGAATTTATGGGAAATGTTTTCCTTTTCTCTTTTCCTTCAGCTTTTGGTTATTAGCAGTTTCATTGTATATATATTTGAATTGTTCATATCCCCTACTTTCTCCCAACTCCCAATTTACATATCAGAGGACACAACAGAGCTGGATCATCCGAGGAAAATGTATATCACAACAATGAATCCGGTCAATCCTACTTTTTGAACGAATCTAGTCATCCTACCACTATGATGGTATTCCTAACCATAATGCATGCTAATTACTGTGTGATTACAATGGCAAATAATTGTTCGTGATTTGCGCCACAGCCAGTAAACACATTGTTATTCTAATGAGAAAGACCATTGTGGTTTAAAAAATCTGCGGAAATCCACAGCCCACTTCACTACATATAGATGAATCACTGGGAATGGGTGCTTCACATTCTCTCTTCCTCTCATGTTATTCCCCGTTCTGATTTATTTCTCCTTCTCTTTCTCTTGTTTCATTCGTTCTTTTTTTTTTTTTTTTTTTTTTTTTTTTTTTTCTTTCTCTCTCTCTCTCTCTCTCTCTCTCTCTCTCTCTCTCTCTCTCTCTCTCTCTCTCTCTCTCTCTCTCTGTCTCTCTCTTTCTCTCTTTCTCTCTCTCCCTCTCTCCCTTTCACTCTCTCTTCCTCTCTTTCTCTCTCGCTCTCGCTCTCAATCTCTCTCTCTCTCTCTCTCGCTCTCAATCTTTCACTCTCTCTTCCTATCTTTCTCTCTCTCTCTGTCTCTCTGTCTGTCTTTCTCCCTCCCTCCCTCCCTCCCTCTCGCTCCCTCTCCCTTTCCATTTCCCTCTCTCTCTCTCCCTCTCCCTCTCTCTGTATGCTGTGTGTCTGGTGACCGTATTTATACATACATGTATTTCTGTCTGTAAGAAAAACACAGAAATAAATGTAAAACAAGCGAGCAAGAGAAGTCGTGAAGTTTAACAGGTGTGACGGTTTAGTGTTGACATTTAAGACACACTTGGAGGCCTACAAACGTTTTCATTTTTCACATTCCTTCGTAATGTTTCGGTTCGTTTCGTCTACAAGTTATGATCATATCTTGTAATCAGATATAAACTTTAGAATGTTACGCCACGGTATCGAAGTTCTTACAGTTCCAATTTCACTGGAAAATATCTTGAATATGTAGGCTTGTGTATTACATTTCAACTATGATGTATGAAGTGTTGGTTTCGTGGTGGGTAAAAAAAAAATATATATATATATATACACATATATATGTGTATATATATATATATATATATATATATGTATATATATAAATTCCGGTCGTAGTGTCAAGTATGTTCGTGAACAAAATTGTACATAGATAATGCGAGAATAAGAGAATATATATATATATATATATATATATATATATATATATATATATATATACATATAAGGATTTTTTTCTGAAGAGCAAATACGTAAATATTATCTTTTAACAGCAAAAGCCAATCAGCTGATGACGAACCGGATCATGTCCCTGAGTGAAGTGCAGTTTCATCCTCCTCTTCCTTTCTCATCCTTCCTTCTTCCTCTTTCGTTCTCGTCGGTTTGCTTCTTTTCTTTGCGGCTTTTATTTCGTTTTTTCTCTCTGTATGTATCTTCCTGTGTTTCTTTTTCTCTGTTTCTACCTGGCTGTTTACTTGGCTTTCTTATTTTTCTCTCTCTCTTTCTCTTCTCTCTCTCTCTCTCTTTCTCTTTTCTCTCTCTTTCTCTTTTCTCTCACTCACTCTCTCTCTTTCTCTCTCCCTCTCTCTCTTCCTCTCTCTCTCTGTCTCTCTCTCTCTCTCTCTCTATTGAAGTAATAATCTCTCTCTCACGCTCTTTTTTCTCTCACTCTCTCTTCTCTCTCTTCTCTCTCCCTATCTATCTATCTACCTACCTATCCCTACCTATCTCTCTCTATTTTTCTCTACCTCAGCTTCCACATTATCGGTCTTTCCACATCTTGTATCATAATTTCCTGTCATCAGCCAAGTGTTTACC
>BOPN01004413.1:0-5000 GCA_017312705.2 Penaeus japonicus | reverse complement strand
ATATATATATATATACATATACACATATATATATATATATATATATATATATATATATATATGTGTATATATATATATATATATATATATATATATATATATATATATACATATATATATACATACACATATATATGCATTTATGTATACACAAACAAACAAACAAACGTCGTCACACAGAGAAACCCAGCTGATTCCAAGAAAAATAAAAAAACCTTCCTCCGTCTTCCCTGAATCCAAAATCAGCCCAGGAAACGAACCTCACTTATGAAAGTCAAACATCCCGGCCCATCAATCTCCTCGATACGACTGAAGAAGCCCTGAAGCCCTGAAGCCCTGAAGCCCTGAAGTCCTGAAATACACGACTTCAACACACTTATCTCCGTTGCTGGTTCAGCATCCCCCCCCCCCCATAGAGATTGTTACGAGTTGCATGCTCCTCGAATGACGTTTCCAGGATCTGTGATTGGTATGAGAGTCGTTTTGTTGGTCGGTGTTATGCGGTGCTCATTTCGGTATGGTAGGTTGGATTTGAGGCAGTGTGAAATTAGTGCTTGGTTTCAGGTGATTTTTTTATTTTATTTTTTTTTTCATTGTTTATTTTATTTATTTTTTCTTTTTTGTAATTATTAATATTTTTTTTGTAATTATTATTATTATTTTTTTTTTGTCTTTTCGTCTTTTCCTCCTCTACATTTTCTTTACTAAGGTCTTTCGTTTTTTTACTCCTATTTCCTAATCCTTGTCTTCTTCCTTTTTTTCAATTTTTCGCCATTTTCTTATTCTTCTGCTTCCTCTTTTTTTTCTTTTACTTATCGTCTTTCTCGTTCTCCTCACCCTCATTCTTCCTCTTCTACTTTGTTTCCTTATTTCTTATTCTTGTTGTAGTTCATCCTCTTCTCCGCCTTATTAGATTTACTTCCTTTTCCTTCTTCTTCCTTAACTTCATCATCATCATCTTCACCTTCTTTTTCCTTATTTGTTTTCCTAATTCTTTGTTATCTAATTCGTTTGATATTCCTTTGGTTTTTATTTATCCATGTCTTATTTTTCTCTTTCTTTGTATTCTTGATATCTTTCTTCCTTTTGTGTTTTCTTTATCATTCCCCATTTTTACTAGTACTTCTCCCTTTCTCCCTCCTTTCCCCCTTATCAAATTTCGCTCAATCTTTTCTTCGTCTACTTTTTTTTATTCTCTAATTCCATATTCGCAACCAACAACCTCTTAAAACGATCAACTTCTTAAAAATCATGTTACTTTTTTATATATCATGTTACATCATATCATGTCAATAATTATATTCGCTCTTGCCATTACTACTTTATATTTCATAAGTACATTCATAGGAGTGGTAGTAATTGATAACATTAATGAAGATGAGGATGTTTTATCGTATTTCTTGTTATCTTGTTATCGTAAGCGTTCTCTTCAGTATCGGTTTTGTTATTGTTGTTATGATGATGATTATGATTATCTATGTTATTTTTGTCATTATTATAACTATTATTATTATTATTATGATATTTTCATTGATATTAATATCATCAGTATTATCATTATTCTCATTTATTATTGTTATTATTGTCATTATCATCTTTATTATTATTATCATTGTTATTATCATTATCATTCTTGTTATCATCATAATTATTGTTGTTCTTATTATCATTATCATTTTCATCATTATCATTATTGTTGTTATCATTATCATTGGTATTTTCATCATCATCGACATCATTATCACTACATTCATCATTATCATCCCTATTATCATCATATTCATCATCACCACATAGATATTTCACACAAGTACAGAATATCAAACAACGGACCGTAAAGCTCTGATTTCCGTTTTAATATCAGGTAACGAATCACTTTCACCTATTTTTTTCAAAATCAAATTTCTTTTCATTCTCTCTCTCTCTCTCTCTCAATATATATATATATATATATATATATATATATATATATATATATATATATATATATATATATATATAATAATAATAATAATAATAATAATAATTTTCTTCCGAATTAGTTATTGTTAGTAATTATACCCCCCCCCCCCCCTCTCTGTCTCCTGAGGTTCATCCACTCTGCAATACCTGCAGTTCCTTGCCCCGATGCCTGCTTCAATTCTTTCCCCCTTGCCCAATGCCTTCTTAATGCCCCCTAGACTTTAGCCGTCAAAGCCTCCCCTATGCCCCAAAATACCCTCCACTCTCCCCAACCTCTCGGGAGCCCTAACCTCTTTCCTTAACCCCCTCTCCCGCACCTCTCTTTCCCCCTATCCCTTTTTCCCTCAACCCCTCCCAACCCCTACCCTCTTTCCTTAATTTCCTCAACCCCTCCCAACCCCTACCCTCTCTCTTTGATTCCCTACCCTCGCCCCACCCTTCTTTCCTTAACCCCTCCCAACCCCTACCCTCTCTCCTTATTTCCCTACCCTCGCCCCTACCTTCTTTCCTCAACCCCTCACCACTTCACTTTTTTTTTCCTCAACCTCCACCCCCACCCCTATCCTCAACCTTCTTTCCTATAACCACATCCCCTTCACCCCCCCCCCATCCCCCCATCCCCATCCCCCCCACGTGTAGGCACCATCCTGCTCGCGTTCCGTTAAACTACCATAACTCTCGCTGAGTGATCCTTTGAAATCCTTGTTCCTCACTAAGGGCGCGCCATCCGTCTTGGTTGTGGCCGAGAGGCATCGTTGGCGTGGGTACAATTGATACACCAACAAAATGAATATAAAATGATTCCTTTTTTTTTTTTTTTTTTTTTTTTCTTTCTTTTTTTTGTCGATGTAGGGGTGGAGGTGGCAGGGTGTGTTTTTTGCTTTCGTTATCTATATGTGTTTTTTTTCAGCTTTCTCTTTCTTTCTTTCTTTCTTTCTTTCTTTGTTACACATATATTTATATTCACACGCACAGATACACACTCAACTATCCCCACACCCATTTAACGCACACAAATTTACACACACACACACACACACACACACACACACACACACTCCCAAACACACAACACAGACAAACGCACAAACAACCCACACACACATTCACAGCAGACACATCCTATTCTCCTCCCTTCCCTATCCATTTCTCATCTCTAGACACTTCCTTATTCAAATCCTCCCATTTCCTTCATTCCTTTCCCTCCGTCTTCTTCTTTTTTTCCTGTTTTGACTTTCCTTGATAGGAAACGACATGGAATTCCTTATCTTCGTCATAGATACGTTGACATTTTCCTTCGTCGATGGACTGATAAAAAATATGCATCGACTTTTCACATTCTTCATGGCCTGTCTCATTTGTTTTATGGAAAGTGTCAGAAGATTTTCAACATTAAAGGGATTGCGTCGTGTGTGGGTTGGGATTCTTGGATAGTATGTTTGTCTGTGAGGTTTATCCTTTTTGTTGTAATTTTTGCTCAAGTCTGTGATTTTTGTTTTGTTTTATTCATGTAATTATTTTGTAGGTTTTATTTATTTGTTTGTTAATTCTTTATGGTTTGATGATTGTGTATTAGATTCCCCTTTCACTCTTTTATCAAATTTACTTTCTCGATTTTTTTTGATTTTTTTTATTCCACTTTCATATAAGATCTATGATTCGAATGGTGTTGTTGTTTTTAACACTTTTACAACTATTTCTCTCCAATTCTGAATCATGGTATAGCCACTGATTAAAACATTTTCTTTGTTATTTTTTAAATCATCAACAATATCTTAATTATCATTTAGATTTCACAATGAACGTACCCTTCCATCAGAACGCCCCCTTGTGGTTCTCAAAAAAAAGAAGAAAAAAAAAAAAAAAAAAAAAAAAAAACGTCCAAAGACTACTGAAAGATCTTTCATAATAATTCCTCCATCTCTCTCTCTCTCTCGTTCTTTCACTCTCTCTTTCTTCTCTCTCTCTCTGTCTCCCCCTCCCTCTTTTCCTCTCTGTCACTCTATCTTTCCTTCTCTCTCTCTATCTTTCCGTCTCTTTCTCTCTATCTTTCCTTCTCTTTCTCTCTATCTGTCCTTCTCTCTCTTTATCTTTTCTTCTCTCTATCTTTCCTCTCTCTCTCTCTCTCACTCACTCACTCTCTCTCTCTCTCTCTCTCTCTCTCTCTCTCTCTCTCTCTCTCTCTCTCTCTCTCTCTCTCTCTCTCTCTCTCTCTCTCTCTCTCTCTCTCTTCTCCCTCTCTCCCTCTCTCTCTCTCTCTCTCTCTCTCTCTCTCTCTCTCTCTCTCTCTCTCTCTCTCTCTCTCTCTCTCTCTCTCTCTCTCTCTCTCTCTCTCTCTCTCTCTCTCTCTCTCTCTCTCTCTCTCTCTCTCTCTCTCTCTCTCTCTCTCTCTCTCTCTCTCTCTCTCTCTCTCTCTCTCTCTCTCTCTCTCTCTCTTTCTCTCTCTCTCTCTTTCCCATGAAGTCTACAAGGATCGTTAACTCGGAATGCGAATTAGACTTTTCTGTTTTTTTTTATTTTTCATTTTCTTCGCTTACTATTTTTTGTTTTTGTTTTCCTTGTCCTAATTACCTTTTATGTTTCCGGCTTTTGAGCATTTCACTTACGCTTCGTGAAGAATCTGGGTAATTACACCGATTTTTGTTCGTTTTGCTTCCCGACTGCATTTCTCTTGCATATTGTTCTGTTCCGTTTTTATTTACGGTTTTTGTTATTTATAATCTGTTTCTTTGTCTTATTTTTAATTTGTGTTTTCATTTATTTTACATGTGCACCCATTGTTAATATCTTTACATTGTTATCTTCCTTTATCCTCTCTCTCTCTCTCTCTCTCTCTCTCTCTCTCTCTCTTTCTCTGTCTCAATCTCTGTTACTTTCTCTGTCTTTCTCTCTTTTTCTCTCTATATATCTATCTTTCTTTCTCTATCTCTATGACTTTCTTTATCTCTCTTTCTCCTCTCTTTCTCTCTCTCTCTCTCTCTCTCTCTCTCTCTCTCTCTCTCTCTCTCTCTCTCTCTCTCTCTCTCTCTCTCTTCTTT
>BOPN01004412.1:120000-125604 GCA_017312705.2 Penaeus japonicus | reverse complement strand
TGCCTCTTCTCTCTTTGTGACTCTCTCTCTCTCTCTCTCTCTCTCTCCCTCTGCCTCTTTCTCTCTATCTCTCTGTCTGTATCTCTCTCTCTCTCTCTGTCTCTGTCTCTCTCCCCCTCTGCCTCTCTCCATCCGTCTCTCTCTATGCCTCTTCTCTCTCTGTGACTATCTCAATCTCTGTCTCTCTCTCTGTGTCATTCTCTCTCTCCCTCTGCCTCTCTCTCTCTCTCTCTCTCACACACACACACACACACACACACACACACACACATATATATATATATATATATATATATATATATATATATACATTATATATCTATCTATCTATCTATCTATCTATCTATCTATCTATCTATCTATCTATCTATATATATATATATATATATATATATATCTTATATATGCTTTGGAAATCTGTAAAATATAGGGGTTCTTTGATTATTTTCACTCTAAATATGGTATTGATGTATAATATTTTTTCGTAGACAGAGGACAGATTAAGTTTTATTCTTCCATTTACAATCCTCATTGTTTTAGGGGCACCGAGATTGACATCCATGGCCTCATTCTGTACAATTTCCAGACTGACTGACTCTGACTAATAATGTACGACTGATTGTATAAATGACCGGTAGAAAAGTCTAGCGATGTTGGCATTGATAAGATGCTCTCTGTCAACAAGGGCCTTGAGTGACTTCAGTCGTTCCAAGAGTCTGTTCGGAAGGTTTTGGGTGAACTCTGCTGTTGAGAGTCACCCCAAGATATCGATATTGGTGGCAAAGGTCTAGCTCAACGTCGTCGGCAGGCAATTTGGCAACGCCTTGGTTCGTGTGGGGATCCAGTGCCTTGGTTATTCCCACCGGGATTATCAAGCCGGATTCATTAGCCTTTACTGCGAGTGAACCAAGAATTTGCAGCATTCGCTCCTCGGATGAGGATTTGATACAAATGGCATCAGCATAACAAAGGATTGAGTTATTAGCTTCGAGTGGTATATCGAGTAATCCTCTGTGCATTAAGGCATTGAAAAACACCCCTAGAGGTGAACCAAGTTCAAATACTTTAGAATAAGAACTCTTGGCGTCTCGTGCCTGGATGGGAGTTTGCTAAGTATTCTGCAAAGCAGTGCTGATGCTGCATCCTGGAGGAATCCATACAGTCAAGGGATAATTTTGCATGTCAGCTATGCATAAGTCTGTTCAGGACTATTCTCTCATTTGCACATGCACGAGGTCAAGGAAATGGGTCTGTATTTATCAGCGTTTTGCCTTGACAGGATGCGACTTTTAGCCCAGGAGCTCGGGAAGCTCTCCTTGGGATAGGATTAATGTGTATGGCTGAAATGGGGGTTACCTGGTACCTGCACAATGAGAGGGATGTAATGCCATCCTCGCCCGGGGCGCTCTCTCTCTCTCTCTATCTGTCTGTCTATCTCTATCGCCTTCTCTCTATATGTATTCCCCTTCTTTCTCTCCTCATCTCTCTTTCTCTCTCTCCTCTCCCTCTCTCTCTCCCTCTATTTCTCTCGCTCTCTATATTTCCCCCCTCTCTCCCTCTCTATTCATCTCTGTCCGAGACAGAGAGAGAGACAGATATATAGATAGAGAGAGAGAGAGAGAGAGAAGAGAGAGAGAGAGAGAGAGAGAGAGAGAGAGAGAGAGAGAGAGAGAGAAAGAGAGAGTGAGAGAGTGAGAGAGTGAGAGAGAGAGAGAGAGAGAGATACACACAAACACAAACACAAAGGTAATACGTGTTCCCTTATGTAATATATAACACAGCCTTGCCCGAACCTGCTTACCTGAATTAAATTCCTTTTTTTTTTTTTTTTATTAATAACAATTTTGAATGAAAAATCAGAAAAAAACGGTGTTTGGCTTTAGAGTCTTTTGATTCACATTTTATTAATGGTATACGTGATATGTTAATGCTGTAGCCGTTAACATTGTAATGTGTCATTGTCTTAGAACAGCATTTTTGGTGGAATAATGAAAAAAAATCTTTGAGTAATATCTATATCAATGCTACTAATAATGATGATGATGACAGTAAATAATGGTAATGTTAATGATAATGAAATAATATGAATAATAAGGATAAAATGATGATAGGAAATATGTAGAGACGCGATTGAGATATTATGATGCGAGATGGCCATGTTCTATGGGCGATATTTCAAAGACTTCTGGAGACACTTAATGATACATAATCAAGGAAAGAAAAAGAATTGATATGATTTCATACATTTTTTTATTATTTTCTTTTGCGAATTGACAGCGAGTCACTCAGCCTTTACCTCAAACTTTTTTTTCTACAATTAACAGTTCCGTATCAGCAAATGCACATACGCACATCCATACCAGTGCACGCGTTCACACCAGAGTACGATGGCTGAATGGTCATTAATACCCTCACTTTATAAAGACCAGGAAACATACGCTTAATTAACGTCTAGAATCCATGTAGACATTAAATGCTAAAGTTTTAGATCATAATAAAGAGCGTGGCAACAATAACAGCAGTTGGAGTCATCGGAACGGTTTCAGAGACTTAAGAATAAGCAAGCTTATTACTCAGTCTTGACAGGGACGAAAGGGAAAGGGGCCTGGAAGGGGAAGGTGTGGGCGTAGGGGAAGGTGTGGGCGTAGGGGAAGGAGTATGGCAGGACCGCTGGGGAGGCAGCAGTGTAGGTGACGGGCTTGACGTTGACGACGGGCTGCACGTACTTGACGGCGGGGACGGAGATCTCGTGTTCCTTTGTGGTGAGCTCGATCTTCTTGGTGTCGGCGGGGGTGTTGGCGTCGACCGGCTCGAACTGCTTGGTCTCGAACTTCTGCTTGGCCACGGTGGCGACGGGGTGGAAGTACGGCAGGGGGACTGTCACCTCGCGGCGTCTCCTGGTGCTGGTCACCTCGTCGAACTTCTTCTGGAACTCTGCGCGCGCCTGGAGGACTTCGGGTGTTTCCTTCACAGGCTCGGGTGCTTTCAGCTCAGGGGCGGCAGGGACTTCGGGTGCCTCCGGCAGGATGTTGGAGCCCTTTACTTGGAAGCCCTGGCGGCCGGCCTCGTAGATGGTGACGGCGGGCTTGCCGTCAGCGCCGAGGTATGAGTAATATCCGACGACAGTGCCATCAGCCAGACGGGTCTGCTGCTGGTTGTGGTCGAAGCTGAAGTGTCCGAAGGTGGTCTGTCCGAACAGATCTTGCGAGCGGTACTGCTGCGCCGCCGGGAATGGCAGCACCACCAGGTGCGCGTTGCAGCACCACACAAAAGCCAAAAGCACCTGAAAGGGACAATTCACTTGTTTTTTATCACAAACACTGGAGCCAAAGGACTAGTCACCTTATTAAGAGACTCAATGCTTTAGAGAACCCACAGCCAAAGCCTCTCAGTAGAGGTACTTGGATACTTACCAAGAGTCTCATATTGCTACTTTCGTCCTCGACTGCTGCCTGCCTGCCGCTGCCTCGACGCCCCGGCAATATATATGCGAAACCCACGCCCGGAGTCTCAAGGTCGCAAGGGCGCCACCTACTCCGATTTGCTAAGTTGATCCTCGAGGTGTGTCCTGCCAATCCGGAGGGATGCGCCAGTGAAGAAAAAAAGATCCTAAGCCCTTTTTTTCCCTCAGCAGACAAGACCCAATGTCCTTTTGTCCTTGAGTCTCATATACACACTGTGCTGATACGTTATCCTAAATTCCTTGAAATCCGTTGGAGATGCAGATCGGTTATATTTCTGTTCAATCCAAGAAGCGATGAATCCCAAGACGCTATACATGTGTATGTGTGTGTGTGTATATATATATATATATATATATATATATATATATATATATATATATATATATATATATATATATATATATATATATATATATATATATATATATATATATATATATATATATATATATATATATATATATACATATATATGTATGTAAGAGAGAGAGAAAGAGAGAGTGAGAGAGAGAGAGAAAGATATACACAAACACAAACACACAGGCTAATACGTGTTTCTTTATGTAATATATAACGCAGCCTTGTCCGAACCTGCTTACCTGAATTAAATTCCTTTTTTTTTTCTTTTTTTTAATAATAACAATTTTGAGTGAAAAATCAGAAAAAAACGCTGTTTGGCTTTAGAGCGTTTTGATTCACATTTTATTTATGGTATACGTGATATGTTAATCTGTAGCCGTTAACATGTTAATGTGTCATTGTTTGAGAACAACATTTTTTGTGGAATAATGAAAAAATCAAAGCGACAAAAATAATGATGGTTTGAAAAAAAATATTTTAGTAATATCTATATTAATGCTACTACTAATAATGATGATAATGACAGTAAATAATGGTAATGTTAATGATAATGAAATGATATGAATAATAAGGATAAAATGATGATCAGAAATATGTAGAGACGCGATTGAGATATTATGATGCGAAATGACCATGTTCTATGGGCGATATTTTAAAGACTTCTGGAGACACTTAATGATTCATAATCAAGGAAAGAAAAAGAAATTATATGATTTCATACATTTTTTTATTATTTTCTTTTGCGAATTGACAGCGAGTCACTCAGCCTTTACCTCAAACTTTTTTTTCTACAATTAACAGTTCCGTATCAGCAAATGCACATACGCACATCCATACCAGTGCACGCGTTCACACCAGAGTACGATGGCTGAATGGTCATTAATACCCTCACTTTATAAAGACCAGGAAACATACGCTTAATTAACGTCTAGAATCCATGTAGACATTAAATGCTTAAAGGTGACCTTGATAGCTTCGTCCTAGGTCCAGACATCAAGCACCATTGGTCATCTGGTGGACACTCTCTCACTTAGGAACAACGGAATGCAGTTGTTCTACTTCAAATTTTGATTCCATTAAGTCGAAACCATCAATGTCCAATCCTTCTATCAGTCAGGCTTGTGAAGTTTCAATTATTCCATTAGCCAATTTATAATCATCTTTATTGAATAAAAAAAAAAATAATATTACAATACACACACACACACACACACACACACACACACACACACACACACACACACACACACACACACACACATATATATATATATATATATATATATATATATATATATATATATATATATATATATATATATATGTATATATATAAATATATATATATAAAACTGTTTAAAATATATATTGCAAGTATCACCAACTATATAATACAGCACCCACAAAGCAATTCATAAATCTATTTTTTTTTACTTGTATTGCACTTATATTGTTACTATCAAGTTCAGACTAAGCTGTTGCACATTTGTACGTCTGTTCATGTAATCAATATCAATTTCGCGAACCCTAGAATCAGCATTAATATTTCATCAATACGACTACCATTAATAATCACGACCGTCCACTTTGCAACTTAGTTACGACTCAAAGATTGAACTACTTCAAGAACGTTTGTCAGATTATTGATAAAGCGCATGAAAGGAAAATCAGAAATGTGATAGAATAACATAGAGATACAAGAGATACAAGACGGGATTATGAAGACCTAAGACATTAGCAGACATTTAGGGATTAACTCGTTTTATTTGTATTAAAGTTG
>BOPN01004412.1:105000-107500 GCA_017312705.2 Penaeus japonicus | reverse complement strand
CAAGATTAACATCCCTATCATTATCATTATCATTTTCTTACCCTTATTACTATTATCATTACCAATATTATCATTCTCATTAATATTATCATTACCAATATTATCATCCTCATTAATATTATCATCATCAATATCCCTCTTATTGCTGTGGTTGCTGTTATCATCATCATCATTATTATCATCAGTAATATTACTATCATTGCAATCATCATCGTCATCAGCAATTTCATCATCAATATTATCATCATTCTATTGTTTTTGTTTACTAAGATCATCCTTATCATTACTGTCACAATACCTATCAATATCATTATAAAGAAAACTTGAAAACGGAGAATCATAATTTCAGTCAAGTGCCAAGATGGGAGTTATAAGACGAGGCAGCAAACTAATTAAATACATAAAATTGAAAATGTTTATATTTTTGGTATTTATCTATTAAGAAAACTCCTTAAATACATAAAATGAAGAATGTCTATATTTTTTGGTATTTATCTGTTAAGCAAATTCATTAAATACATAAAATGGAAAATGTTTATATTTTTTGGTATTTATCTGTTAAGAAAACTCATTAAATACATAAAATGGAAAATGTTTCTGTTTTTTTGGTGCTTCTCTGTTAATCTTATTTCATAGGTGTTGGCGAAATCGTATCGGTTGCATGTGTTTGTTGTCATTTATTTTCACTCTCATTTGATTCTTATTTGTTCTTTTGCTTTGCAGCGTAAATATTTGATTTCTTATTTTGGGGGTTAGCAAAATCATAGCTGCGATGTGTTTGTTCTTTTGCTATAGTTGTTTCTATGTCCTATAGCATTTTAGTATGTGTGTATATTTAGTATATAACCAAGAATGTTCGAAGCGATGGAATATGACATAAAGCAGGAAATATTGGTTTAAGAGAATGCAATTTTCTCTTCCTCAATACACAGGTGCAATTTGTTAACGAATTGAGTATAGTTCTCCTCACAGACTCAACGAAGTAGAACGAAAGTCAAGGTCAACGCAAGAAGTACGTGGTATCACTTCTTTACAAGGGCATAAAGCATTTTTTTTTTTTTTTTTTTTTTTTTTTTTGTCGAATTCTAGTTCTTTAATTCCAACCGATGTCTCTACGCTGTATCGACCCTGGATATGCTACAGTACATACAAACTACTACTAATACTGTACGCGTAATGAAAATATTGCGTATTTTCACTTACCAATTCAAGGTTATCTGTGACGTACTATAGCATCGTTTCAATGTGGTTATTCCCTCTGGAAATAAGCGCTCGTTCTAGAGCTCCCGGAGAGGACAGGAGATTTGTGTGAGGACACGTAGAGCTCACAGAGAGGACAGGAGATTTGTTAAGGACACGTAGAGCTCACAGAGAGGACAGGAGATTTGTTAAGGACACGTAGAGCTCACAGAGAGAACATGAAATTTGTTAAGGACACATAAAGCTCACAGAAAAAAACATGAGATTTGTTAAGGACACATAGAGCTCACAAAGAGGACACGATATTTGTGTAAGGAAACATAGAGCTCACAAAGAGAACATGAGATTTATTAAGGACACATAGAGCTTACAGAAGGGACAGGAGAATTGTTGAAGGACACGTAGAGCTCCCAGAGAGGACAGGATATTTGTGTAAGGTCACTTAAGACTGCTTATCTATATCGAGGTCAGAAGTACATATTAAGGAGGGCGAGCCACATCCTCCATAGGTGTGGTAATTTGCATTTAGGTTAGGTGCTTGGATGGCACTTTTTGATGAAGTACATTGAAAGAGAGAGACGAGAGAAAGAGTGAGAGGAGGAAATGCTTGGAGAGTGAGAGTGAAAGAGAGAGAGAGATAGATAGATATAGAAAGAGAGAGAGAGAGAGAGAGAGAGAGAGAGAGAGAGAGAGGAGAGAGAGAAAGAGAAAGAGAGAGAGAGAGAGAGAGAGAGAGAGAGAGAGAGAGAGAGAGAGAGAGAGAAGACAAAGAAAGCAGAGAGAGATAGCAAGACAGCGAAAGAAATGAAAAGAAAGAAAAACAGAAAAAAAACGGAAAAGAGAAAGGGAAAGAGAAAAAAGAGAACGAGAACGAAAGAGAGAAAGGAGAACGAGAAAGAAAAAGAAAAAAAGATGAAGACAAGCGAAATCCCTACAACAGGACCACCACATCCACTGCTCCCCCCCCCCCCCCTCCCGCCCCCCGCAACCTTGCCGCGGTCGCCACGTCTTATACGCAAACATTTATCTTAAGGTCGAAGCAAAGCCGGAGGGTAACTAACTTAAAAGATGAAGTGGTGGCTAATTTTTCATAATAGCGCCACGGATATAGATATATATCTGTCATCTACATCTACTCTCTACCGTCTACTACAAGGAAGTGATTGGTTAATGACATAGATTCTAAGAGTATTTAGTGTAACGTGTGTTTTGTGGTCATTACGTTGCATTGTTGATTATGTTGCACTGAGTAATGAGATCAAGGGCATTTCTAATGAAGGTACTTGTTGTTATCATTGTT
>BOPN01004412.1:92500-95000 GCA_017312705.2 Penaeus japonicus | reverse complement strand
ATGTATACATATACATATATAAATGTATATATAATACTAGCGAGGGGTTACGCCCCTTTTATAGTCTCACTAATTCTGCATTATACGTAGCTTGCTACTATCTTACTTCTCCCTCTTTTCTTCTTTCGAGAATCTCGATTCTTAACTACTCTCTTGTGATATGTATATATGTGTATATATATACATGCAGAAACATACATACACACACACACACACACACACACACATATATATATATATATATATATATATATATATATATATATATATATATAAATATATATATATACATATACATATATATGCATATAAATAAACAGATATATGTATAGACACACATACATGTATATGATCATATATAATCGGCGAACTTTCGACCGAAAAGATTATACCAGATAAGAATAATAGATTATCTCCCCAGTTAAAAGTCTGACGTCTTTCTTTTAGGGAAATATGAATTTCCTAAAAGACTGATCAGGAAATACGTTCTAATGCTTCTCATGACATCCCACATTCCCGCTCTTTTCTTAACACCTATATGCGGAGGAAACAGAACCAGTTTTAGTTTTCTAATACTTTAAATGATAAATTTCTTCTGATATATTACGATAATCTTATGGATAGAAGATCAATACGCTTACTATATTTCATCCAATATCTTTATGCCATAGAAGAGTTTTTTTTGTCATTTTAAGGCCATGTTTTCCTATCTACACATTCATGCACAAATGATTTCTTTTTTACAACATAGTTTATCAATATTCATACTATAATCCTATACAGTAATATAACCTCAGCATTGACTCTTTGGATGAGTAATACCAGTGGCTACTACATGTTATTTACGTGTTATCTTTTATTTTTGACCAAATAGGGGGAAGGAGTTAACGTCTATGTGATCGTGTCCTCCGAGAATATCTATGGAGACCATAAATGTTCATCTTATATTTAGAATCTTTAAAAACCTTGAAAATATTGGGAAACCATTTGAGTGAAAATATACCATAAATTCGATAAGTGTCTGTCTGTTTGTAAGCGTTTATGTAAAAAACGATAAATAGTTTTATTTCAATTCTTCTACAATGGGATTGGTCTTTCCATGGGAGTGTTGCATTTTTTTTTCTTTCTTTTTTCTTTATTATAAATCACACACAAAACGAGAAGTATAACGCGATCCGGAGTTGAATCTCCGAGACACAGAACCGAAGCATTTCATTTGGCGCAAAGAATCTTTGAAAAGAACGTGAATCGATTATATTTCCATAATGATCTATTAAAATTACGGAAGTAATGTAATTATTACATCCTCATTGTTACTGTCTGCCATGCAAAACTACTTTTATTTGGAGAAAATTGCTGTTTTTCGGGAAGTTTGTCTAAAGGTAATAATTGTTGCTCCTCAAAAAAAGCCATCTACACTTTAATCATTGATATCACACCTGTTTTCTAATCTAACATCTTAATATTCTTTCATAATAGAACAGATAAATCGCTAAAGCAAAAGCTAATCGTCAGATTTATACCAAAGCATATGAAGTCCCCTAGAAAATAATGCATAGGAAAACTTGCACGTACTATATCACTTCTGAAACGCGAGAAAATGCCCTGGAGGATAACATAGGGCGGGGTCTCTCATGACGTCATCGTCCACCAAGTATATATAGCAGACGCATTACAATGCTCAGGAGAAGGACACATACAGTCGCTACAAACATGAAGGCTCTGGTAAGAGAGGAACGGAGTGATTCTAGTCACAAAGTGTTTTAAACGAGTGTGGAATGTGGTTAAGATCAGTGAAAAGGAAAGAAAAAGTACTTCTGCACTTCATTTTCGAAACAAAGAAACTAATATCTATAGTTACAGTATATGGCTTATCATATTCCTTTCATTGTTCAACTTTTTAAAATGCTAACCCATACGCAGTATAAAGTAGATGTTTCAGACAATTGTTTGTCTTAAGATTTTTGAATCGAACTGTGTAGACATTGCAAAAAAGTTAACTAACATGCACGCTTTTCCATAGAAGATATTTCAGCATAGCAGTCATTGTATTCACGGTATTTTTTCCGGCAGGTGATTCTGGTCGCTGTATCCTGTTGCTCAGCACAGCTGGTGTTGCCGTACACGGCTCCCTGGGTGCTGCCTCAAGCGAAGCTGATCACTACCCCTGAACTGAAGACTGACCTCAAGACTGTATCCTTGGCCTCCCCTTACATCCATCCCTTTGGACATCCCTTCGTGGCTTCCCCCTATGCCTTCCATCACGCTGCCTATCCCTACATCCTCAATGCCGACTCTACTCTCAAGGCCACAGAGTTCCCCTACATCTACCAAGAGGCTGACCAAGAACCAGCTGTAGAACAAGCACGTCGTCGTCGCCGTGATGTCGAGATCCCCCTCCCGTACCTGCATGCCGTCCCCACAGTCACCAAGCAGACCGTAGAGACCAAGCAGTTCGAGCCAGTCGACGCCAACACCCCCGCCGACACCACTAAGATCG
>BOPN01004412.1:85000-90000 GCA_017312705.2 Penaeus japonicus | reverse complement strand
AGTAAAAATATAAATCATGAATTCGATAAGTGCCTGTCTGTTTATAAGCGTTTATGTGAAAAACGATAGTTTTTATTTCAATTCTTCTACAATGGGATCGGTATTTCCCTAGGAGTGTTGCAATTTTTTAGCCAATTATTATAAATTACACACAAAACGAGAGGTATAACGGGACCCGAAGTTCGAATCTCCGAAACACAGAACCGAAACATTTCATTTAGCGCAAAGTCTTCGAAAAGAAACTGAATCGATTATATTTCCATAATGATTTATCAATCTTCCGAATGTAAAGTAATTATTCCATACTCATTGTTACTGTCTGCCTTGCAAAAAGTGCTTTTATTTAGCGAACATTGCTGTTTTTGGGAAGTTTGTCTAAAAGTAATAATTGTTGTTCCTCAAAAAAGCAATCTACACTTTGATCATTGATCAACACTCATTGATATCACACCTGGTTTCTAATCTAACACTCAATATCATTTCATAATAGAACAGATAAATCTCTAAAGCAAAAGCTAATCGTCAGATTTATACCAAAGCATATGAAGTTCCCTAGCAAATAAGGCATAGTAAAACTTGCACGTACTATATCACTTCTAATACATGGCGTGAGAAAATGCCCTGAAGGATAACATAGGGCGGGGTCTCTCATGACGTCATCGTCCACCAAGTATATATAGCAGACGCATTACAATGCTCAGGACACATATATTCGCTACAAACATGAAGGCTCTGGTAAGAGAGGAACGGAGTGGTTCTAGTCAAAAAGTGCTTTAAACGACTGTGGAATGTGGTTAAGATCAGTGAAAAGGAAAGAAAAAAATACTTCACTTCATTTTCGAAATAAAGAACTTAACTAATATCCATTGTTACAGTATATGGGTATATGTTCAACTCTTTAAAATGCTAACCCATACGCAATATAAGGTGGATGATTAAGACAATTGTTTGTGTTAACAGATTTTTGAACCGAACTGTGTAGATAGCAAAATATTAATTAACGTACACGCTTTTCCTTAGAAGATTTTTCAGCATAGCGGCCATTGCATTCACAATATTTTTTTTCCGACAGGTGATTCTGGTCGCTGTATCCTGTTGCTCAGCACAGCTGGTGTTGCCGTACACGGCTCCCTGGGTGCTGCCTCAAGCGAAGCTGATCACTACCCCTGAACTGAAGACTGACCTCAAGACTGTATCCTTGGCCTCCCCTTACATCCATCCCTTTGGACATCCCTTCGTGGCTTCCCCCTATGCCTTCCATCACGCTGCCTATCCCTACATCCTCAATGCCGACTCTACTCTCAAGGCCACAGAGTTCCCCTACATCTACCAAGAGGCTGACCAAGAACCAGCTGTAGAACAAGCACGTCGTCGTCGCCGTGATGTCGAGATCCCCCTCCCGTACCTGCATGCCGTCCCCACAGTTACCAAGCAGACCGTAGAGACCAAGCAGTTCGAGCCAGTCGACGCCAACACCCCCGCCGACACCACTAAGATCGAGCTCACCACAAAGGAACACGAGATCTCCGTCCCCGCCGTCAAGTACGTGCAGCCCGTCGTCAACGTCAAGCCCGTCACCTACACTGCTGTGTCCCACGCCGCCCTTCCCTACGCCCACGGTCTTCCCTACGCCCACGGTCTCCCCTACGCCCACGGTCTTCCCTACGCCCACGGTCTTCCATACGCCCATGCTCTTCCCTACGCCCACGGCCTTCCCTATGGTCTCCCATACGCTAACTACCCTGGCCTCGTCGGTGCCCCCGTCATCAAGGTCGACGAAGAGTAACTTCAACCCTTCAACCCTACTCACAAAAAACGACACTTAGTGACGTAAACTCGTATGTTGGATTCTCCTTTGAATCAACACATGCATTGTGTTTACACCAATCTGAGTGAAACTAAACAAAATAAAGTTGAGATAACAGTTCCCGAAAGTGAAAATAAACAATTCAAAATTGCATCTAGCGAAAAATACGATATTGAAATATCATCTTACTGCAAAATTGCAGTCGGTAATGTGGTAAATTCAAAGACTTCAACTCTTTTGAAATAAAGAAATCAAAATCATATGAAATGTCGCTATCCTATAAAATGTTATTGAGTTTTAATCTCTCTAATACTAATGCAAAAATATATATAATTCATGAAGAAAAAAAAAAAAAAAAAAAAAAACGCAAAAATAACCTTCCCGATATATGCACACAAATACACATATCTATGTATATATGTATATATATATGTATGTATGTATGTTTGTATATATATAAATAAATATATATGTATATGTATATATAAATAAAAAGATAAATATATATATATATACATATATATGCATATATATATATATATATATATATATATATACATATATATTATATATTATATTATTGTATGCATATAAACATATATTTTCTATTGTATATATGTACATATATATAGGTATGTGTATATATATATATGTATATATATTTATATATGTATATATATACATATATATATATATATATACATGTATATATACATACATAAATATATGCATATATGCATACATATATATTCATACATACTGTATATATTTACATATATTTAGATATCTATATATGGGTATCTATATATACATATATATATATTCATATGTGTATATGTATATATATGTGTGTATTCATAATTTTATATATATTCATCCACAAAATATACGTATAAAAATATTCATACATACATACAAATATATGTAAACATATGCATATATAAATACAAATTTTATCTCCCTGACCGGGACTCGAACCCACGCTGTAAGATTGACAGGCACGGTGTTGAATCGATAGGCTACACGACCCGCTAAAAGATTTGTCTAACCAGACGCCTTATGAGACGTCATGGAAATTTACCTATTTACTCTTAGCAGAGCAGTGATAGCGAGGTTTTACAGACAATTCCCGAGGGCGCTCAGCAGCAATGGAATCACAAATTCAAATCCCAAATCAGGTTACCGAGGTTATATATATGTGAGAAAGATGATACAATGCAGTAACGCATTTAATATAGAAATACAAATTTTATCTCCCTGACCGGAATGGAACCCATGCCGTAAGATTGCCAGGCACAGTGTTAAATCCGATAGGCTACAAAACCCGCTAAAAGAATTATCTAACCAGATGCCTTATGAGCCTATCGGATTCAACACCGTGCCTGTCAATCTTACGGCGCAGGTTCGAGTCCCGGTCAGGGAGGTAAAATTTGTATTTCTATATTAAATGCGTATTGACTCTTTGGATGAATAATACCAGTGGCTACTACCTGTTATTTACGTGTTATCTTTTATTTTTTACCTAACAGGGGGGAAGGGGTTAACGTCTATGTGATTGAGTCCTCAAAGAGAATAGTTACATCCCCAAAGATGTTCATCTTATACTTAGAACCCTTTAAAACCTTAAAAATAGTGGGAAACCATTTGAGTAAAAATATAAACCATAAATTCGATAAGTTCCTGTCTGTTTGTAAGTGTTTATGTGAAAAACGATAGTTTTTATATCAATTATTCTACAATGGGATCGGTCTTTCCCTGGGAGTGTCGCAATTTTTTATTTATTATAAATCACACAAAACGAGAGGTATAACGCGGCCCGGAGTTCGAATCTCCGAAACGCAGAACCGAAATATTTCATTTAGCTCAAAAAATCTTTGAAAAGAAACTGAATTGATTATATTTCCATAATGATCTATTAAACTTCCGCATGTAAAGTAATTGTTCAATCCTCATTGTTACTGTCTGCCTTGCAAAAACTGCTTTTATGTGGCGAAAATTGCTGTTTTCCGGAAATTGGTCTAATAGTAATATTAGTTGTTAAAAAAAAATATAAAAAAATATCATTGATATCACACTCATTTTCTAATCTAACACTTCAATATTCTTTCATAATAGACCAGATGAACCTCTAAAGCAAAAGCTAATCGTCAGATTAATACCAAAACAAATGAAGTCCCCTAGAAAATAATGCATAAGAAAACTTGCACAAACTATATCACTTCTGACACATGATGCGAGAAAAATACCCTGAAGGATAACATAGGGCGGGGTCTCTCATGACGTCATCGTCCACCAAGTATATATAGCAGACGAATTACAATGCTCAGGAGAAGGACACATACAGTCGCTACAAACATGAAGGCTCTGGTAAGAGAGGAACGGAGTGATTCTAGTCACAAAGTGCTTTAAACGAGTGTGGAATGTGGTTAAGATCAGTGAAAAGAAAAGAAAAAATACTACTCCTGTAGTTCATTTATAAAGCAAAGAACCTACTATCTATTGTTACAGTATATGGGATATCATATTCCTTTCGTTTTTCAACTTTTTTAAATGCTAGCTTATACGAATTATAAATAGGATGTTGAAGACAATTGTTTGCGTTAATTGATCTTTGAATCGGACTGTGTATTGATGGCAAAAATATCAATTAATATACACGCTTCCTTGGAAAATATCTTACCATAGCGGTCATTGTATTCACGGTATTTCTTTTTCCGACAGGTGATTCTGGTCGCTGTATCCTGTTGCTCAGCACAGCTGGTGTTGCCGTACGCGGCTCCCTGGGTGCTGCCTCAAGCGAAGCTGATCACTACCCCTGAACTGAAGACTGACCTCAAGACTGTATCCTTGGCCTCCCCTTACATCCATCCCTTTGGACATCCCTTCGTGGCTTCCCCCTATGCCTTCCATCACGCTGCCTATCCCTACATCCTCAATGCCGACTCTACTCTCAAGGCCACAGAGTTCCCCTACATCTACCAAGAGGCTGACCAAGAACCAGCTGTAGAACAAGCACGTCGTCGTCGCCGTGATGTCGAGATTCCCCTCCCGTACCTGCATGCCGTCCCCACAGTCACCAAGCAGACCGTAGAGACCAAGCAGTTCGAGCCAGTCGACGCCAACACCCCCGCCGACACCACTAAGATCGAGCTCACCACAAAGGAACACGAGATCTCCGTCCCCGCCGTCAAGT
>BOPN01004412.1:72500-80000 GCA_017312705.2 Penaeus japonicus | reverse complement strand
GCTTTGCAAGAGAATTTCCTCAGTTCTAAGATATACTCTAAGAGTAAGACAATCTGGTCTGGAAAAGGGAGCTCCTCAAGCTCAATCTTCATCTTCTTAGCTTTTGGATTTTGTTTGCTCATTTTTTCCACATAAAGCCAATAATTAAAGTGTGACTTTACTGTAGCCACTAACTCATTTGATATGTTGCCATATTTTTCTGTGATGTAAGGATTAAGTCCAGGATGATTAAGCCAATCTTCATACAGGCCACAACGGGTCATGCCTTTGTCTGCAGCCTCTGGATAAGCACAAATGAAAAAGTCTATTATCTGCTCTGATAGCACTAACTGGCCATGATAAAATTCTACATAATCTTTTATCATAGAATCAAAGACTTCCCTGCCTATTATTTTGCTTAAGTACTTCAACAGGAAATATCCCTTTAAATAATGCACTTGTAAAAATGTTTTTTCAGGATTTCTTCCATCTTTGACATAACCAATCCCACTATCATCTACCAAAGTTTCCCCCTGCATAGGTCTCAGCTTTTGCAAATCCTCACTTGAATTTTCAAGTTCACTTGTGAGAGTTCTGTATCGTATATGTGCCCTAAGGTCTGAAAGTTCTTCAAGGTAATTCATTTTTGTTACTTTATGCACTAATGACAGGGCACAATCGAACTTCTGTCATCACTTCTACCACTATTTATACTACAGTTGAATATCTCAACTGCACAGTCCAATCTGATTCAGTATTACACCTACTTGATTCTGTCAATTTAGTTTGTCACCTTCATAGGATTTTAGTCATCCCCATTTTTGCTACTCCTTCCTGAGATATGCTTTCATTGGTTTCAGAGGTATTTTGTATTGCTTTATACATAGCATCTTTTATCAAAGTAGCTTTTGCATAGATAGAGTCTTCCATGTAGGTAGCAAAACCTTCACTTATCCATTCTTCTGTCCAGTCTTGTGCACCAATGTTGATCCCAAACCATGCATGGCTGTTGGAAAAAAAATCATCAGGCTCACATTTGTCTGTAAACCATACATTGGAATATTTAGAGAAACTACTTTTTATATCAATTCTATATTCTTTTAGAGAAAGACTGAAAACCTGAATACATTTCTGGCTCAATTTTGTCTTACTTTATTTGCATGCAGGGAATTACATGATTACATACTGTGACCTTTATAATACCACACACTTACCTTATTTCATGAGCAAGACGAATATAAGCTGCAGGATCATCCATGACCATTGATGGTGACAAGAAGATTAAGTTTGGGGAAGCTAAACCCAAGCTTGCAAAACATTTTGGCACAACAACAACTTCTAGTCTGGGGCATGGGTATCTGCCTAGAAGATCAGATGATGCTTGCAGGGCAAAAGGCAGAAATGATGTAATTGATTTTATTGCTCGAGAAGATGATGGAGGATAGACCACAGTTAGAGCAGTTTCTTTACCCCAATATTTAGATTGGATGTGGCAAGGGTATTCATAGTGCTTACAAGGATGAGCTTCCTCAGCTTTTTTATCATTTATGGATGACTCATGTGACTTATTCTTTGATTTTACTGCTGGAAGAATATCTACTATCCATTTGCCAATGGCAATCGCTATAGTTGCAATTGGTAAAACCATTGTTGTATGATAATAAAAACACACTGAAGGTATATTTTCTTTAACCATATCTTGTTTACAAACTGTAGATCCCTGAGGTGGTTCTTCTGCATCACAACTTTTAAAATCAAAGTGACTTACAAGCCAACTCTCCTTGTAATCCTCAATACAGCCAATAAATTTTACGGGTCTCTCATCCCCTGTCATTGCAAGATAATATCCTTCTGGTACTGTGAACCAAGCTTGCCAGGTAGCCATGGCTGATGGAGGGTCCTGACATGGGAGCAATGACCGGTTGTTGATGGTGGCAGCTGGAGTAAACACACATGGATTACCTTCTTGGTCATTCCTCCAAAGAAGTGACTTGCCTTTCGGTAGTGTTTCATATTTGATGCATATGACTGAGGGAAAATTGGCAGCACTTTGCACATTACTCTTCCATATATTAATACACCACGGTTCCACGTTGTACTGAAGTGGCACCTGGTCTTTACTTAACCAGATATTTAGAGCAAAGCTGCACTTTCTAATGCGTTTTGGATCCAAATATTGTGAAACTTCAGTTTTATTACAAATTACTTCAGTCACAGACTTAACCTTGACATCACAACAGTCCAGCACAACTTTAAAGTCCTTGTGTGTTTCTGACTGAGTCTCATCTTCTGGCAAAATATGATTTACTATTACATTATCTGAATTTACTTTCTCTTCTTTACCAGTTATGATTTGGCTTTCTTGCACATTCTCTCTTCCCCCTGGACTTCGACCAATAGATTCACACTCTTTTTCGAGGTTATTTTGGCCACAGGGAATACCTGAATTTGCTGAATCAGTCAGAGTATCCCTTCTGCACAGATTTCCTTCTATCCTATTAGATCCCTGATTAACACTTTCAGTAGTGCAGTCTAAACTGACACAGTCAAATTCCCTAGAATCACTAAAATCTCTCACAGGTGATGTGTTGCCGCTACAATTATCAGAAATTTCATTGTGATCTAAACTGAAGACAGATTCACAAGCAGCTTTCCTTCCATCAGAACAGAAACACTCGCGGACACAACAGTTCCCGTTCTTCTCACACAATGTTGAGGGTTCTAGAAAAATAAACACTGTACCCTCAATTATCTGACTAACTACATCCGTTTTGAGATGTAATAGATAATGGCGAGCCCTTATGTCCTTTATGTTGGATAGCAGAGGTAAATCTTTGTCTCCCATTTTGTTCAATACCTTTTTCAGTGATATTTTCTTACCCCTTTTACATGTTCTATAAGTTCTTCATTATCCTCCAAATAGCATACTGTTCTGCTTTGTTGGCCTTGATATAGTTAAAAATAGTAACCCTGTGAGGAGAGACAAGAAATTATTATAATGGTTTGATCTCAGTTTCAAAATGCACACATCACAATTAGAGTGAATAGCAAACACTCGTGTATGGTTCTAAGGGGAGATATGCAGGAAGTGTGGCACATATAAATATAGGTATGTATTTGATGGTGTTTAAGTATCCTATTTGTATGAGGCAACTATAATGCTACCTTTGAAGGAGTGTAGTGGCATCTAACTATTACTGAAAGCATGAATGCCTGTACCAGTGTTTTAGTGGTATATTTTGATCTTTTGCTTTATATATCAAAGTAATGAACATCTTATGATTCATTTGGCTGTTAGCTATACAAATATAAGGTAAACATAAAATACAAACCTGACACAATGACAAATCTATTAGCCAAAATTGATGTTACCATACTAAAAATCAGATTTTATAATGATAGACCTTGATGTTCTCACTCTTATCTAAACAAAACTGTTATCATAGTTCTTTGGACATAAACATGCATACTATTAAATATTAATGTTATTTACCAAATATAAATCACATTAAGAAAACAGGTTAAATGCCACAACTCCATATTCACATTCATATAATACAACTGTGTAAAGGAAAATATCAAAGGCACAACTGTTTCCTCTCCAACCATACATAAAAATCAAAGCTTAAGCTATCATATTCAAATTACCATTTTAATGTATAAATCAAAATCATGCCAATTTCAAATTTCAAATTGTTCATCCGACTGTCTAACTATGAATAATGATTTACTGCATCTGAAATAGACAATATTTTTACTTATATTGTAAGTTTTATCCACACATTCTTACCCTTTCATTTCCTTCCTCACTTCTGCATTATGACGCCAATCAAGCTAAGGTGCTTTACAGTAGCCAAAGCTTTATAAGAACTGCAAGAAAAAAAAAAACATGTGGTGAGTGTGATGCAATTATATTCATTATACATGATATAAAGAACAACTGTAATTCAGTCAGAATTACCTGATCCAGAGCATCGTTTTCCATTTAGATAAAGATTATTCAAATCATATTAAATAATTGTGGATAAGGCATGTGTTTAAAAAACTTTAATATACAGATGAGATTTATTGGAATGCATTTTGGCCATCTGATTAATACACATCATTGATGTATGGCTTTTTTGGGATCCATTTTGGGATGAGCAAAGGTCTTCACACCTTTGGAGCTCTGGCAACAACCATCCATCAGAAATCTTTCTTGTAATGTAAGAAACCAGTCCAAGCCTTATCCAAGACTAAGAGATTATATGCCAGATTATAGGTTTGGACTTTGTTGACCTTTGCCGAACCACCGAAGAGGGGGAACCACGGTGATCACTTGATGTGAATCTTTACCGACTTTTATAATTGCAAGTCTATATTCAAATTGAGTAATTTTCATCAGATATTAAAGAAAACTTAATTGAAATCGACCAAAAACATTTGGGTAGTTCCTAGATCATGCTATGTGCAGTCACAACTTTCAAATCAAATTAAACCACCATGAGCAGATTTCTTTTAAAAAAAACGAATTTCAGTACATACGCGTTCGTATGTTATTTCACAAGGATAGTAATAAATACAAACAAAACCTGAAATATCCCATCATTATTACCATTCTTCTTCTATATACGGAGTGAGCCTAGATTTTGACGGAAAATTTAAGTTGTTTACATCCGTCGCCCTTCCTTTGTTATTGTTATTGTTTACACGCGTGTCAGAGTCAGCTGTTTGAGCGTCACTCTCGGCGACACCCGGCCGTAGAGTTGTGCCATGGCTTTATTTCCCCTTTAATATTAGTATTTCCTTTGGATAATGGAGGTTGTGATGAGAAAGGAGAGTGATGGCGAAATATTGGAGACACTCTGTAGATTATGCGGCACAAATGACTGTGGTCGAATGTTGCATTTGGGTGATACCTACTCTATGGTGGGAACGAGTGACATAATTTTCAACTTATTGGATAGTATATCAGTTATACTAAAACTGGAGGTATGTATGCATATATATTGTATATGTTCAGAATTGGATTGTATTAAGATAGAGAAAATCTAAGATAAATGCCATAGAGAACACCTAAAACAATACTACTACATTGAAATTATAATAATAATTGTAATAAGTAAAGGTTAGGCAACAATCAGTTATGAAACTCCACAAATCAGTGTACAGTAAGTCCTGAGATGCCGTGGCTTCCACTCTTCCTGCTCCAGCAAAGGCGGTCAAATCTCCACCATTAATATTCTGACGAGATTTCCCGTCAAGGCAGTCCAGAAGACAGGGCAAGATCTCATGCACGTAGTTTATGAAAGCTACACGTGCACACATGCATTTATGACTGTCTTGTCCCCAGTGCCTCCACATGGGTAGCAGTCTCATGTGTGCCATTACTATACTCTTCAGTATGGTTATAAAAGAACCTATCCAAGCTCTGTCTTACCAAATATATTTGGGTGAGGTTTGTTGACTTTTACGAGAGTATGAAGTGTAGAGGCCATGGTGTCACTTCATGTAGTCTTATTCTGACGAATCAGTTTGTTTCTGCTATGGTTATTAATCATAGATTTAGGGGAAGTAGAAGTATTTTGGTTCTTGGGGATATGTCAAGTTTTGCCCAACATTTTGATGGGTCACCCAATGTTGTTTTTTTCCTATTCTTATAACTGAAAGCCTTGTAAAAATAAATTTAACCCCATGAATAATATAAAAATATAGTAGAATACAAGAAGAACTGATATTAATCCATTCACGACGGGGGCATTCCAGCCTTGCATGTCACAATGCCAGGGCTCTCGAACGCATAGGCCTAAATCAGTTAAATAAACGACGCCGTATGGCGTCCCCAGCGAACGGGCCTAGAATGCGCGGTACAGTAGTGTACCACCCAACCAGAGAGGGTTAACATAAGGGAGGCTGCTTCTCCCTATTAATTAAAGTTAGAAAATCCCATTGAAATTAAATTCTTCCCCCTACCTTCCTTCCTTCCTCCTTTTCATTCTCCCTTTCTCTCATTATCATTTTTCCTCTTCCCTCTTTTGTCTCCCCTCTCTCCTCTCTCCTCTCTCCTCTCTCCTCTCTCCTCTCTCCTCTCTCCTCTCTCCTCTCTCCTCTCTCTCTCTCTCTCTCTCTCTCTCTCTCTCTCTCTCTCTCTCTCTCTCTCTCTCTCTCTCTCTCTCTCTCTCTCTCTCTCTCTCTCTCTCTCTCTCTCTCTTTCTCTTTCTCTTTCTCTTTCTCTCTCTCTCATCTACTCTCCCTTTCTTTCTTATTTGTATCAAACAACAATTTTAAATGTTAAAATAATTTTTTTCCTTTTCCACTACAGGATGATGACGAAGCGTTGATGTCAAAACATGTATGCTTATCCTGTTTTAACATCGCAGTTGATGTCCAGGCTTTCATAGATTCTAGCATAAATTTTCAAAAGACAACCATTAGACAGATATATCCAGAAAACAAGTTGATAGAGACTCAAGACATTACTCTGATTCCAGCACCTTTTGGAAGTTTAAAGAAGGACTCTTTGCTCGTTGAACATCACATTAATGATGACATTACTAATGCTGAACCAGTATTAAAGTCCCAGGATTTATTACAGAATGGCAGTTTTTTAGAAACAAGTAATATCTTACTGAAATCCAAACAAGCTACACCAGCTGAAGAGGAAGATATTGCTAAGGAAAGTAATCTTGCAAGAGAATTTCAGGAATCATCCTATTGTGCTAAGGCTGATGCACCACAGAGTAATGTAAAAGTAACTCTGAATTCACTTGAGTTCAGTGTTAGTGATCCACCTTCAAAGGATGAAGTCCCTTCCGTCCATAATGAATGTTTGCCAGAGGTAGCTAGTATCTCCACAGAATTTCAGACTGAAGCAAGTGTCAAGAATGATGTTATGTTGACAAATGATGGAGACAAGGTATCTAACAGTCCTGAAGAAGAACCATGCGACAAGGCATGTTCATCTCTAGCTTCCCAGCATCAAAGTGATAATAGTAGGAACTCAAGTACAAATAATAAAAGTAAGAAAGAAAGAGTAGTTGTAGATAGACAAGAAAAAGAAAGTAGCAAGAAATGTCCAGTATGTTCGAAAAGTTTTCCAAGACAGAGTCAGCTGAAAAGCCACCTTGTGAGTCACAGCGGAACTAGACCATTTGAATGCAAGATTTGCCATACAAAATTTAAATATCGTCGAAACCTTGTTGAACATTCCAGCATTCATAATGAAATTCCATCTTTCATCTGCTCCATATGTGGATTAACTTTCAAACAGAGAAGCAAGTAAGCAAAAACAGTCTAACTTCACAAGTTTTCTAGTTATGTGTACTTGAATATCATGAGCAAAAGTACCTTTTACAGGGATTCTTCTTTGTCACTAACACTTATCTTTTTGTATATTTTTAGTTTGCTTAAACATGAGAGAATTCATCGTGAGAGGGACAAACACAGTTACCAGTGTACCCAGTGTGGCAACCAATACACTCAGTCTTCTCATTTAAGAACACACATCAGAAATATTCATGAGAGTGAGTAAGAGTATTTTAC
>BOPN01004412.1:47500-67500 GCA_017312705.2 Penaeus japonicus | reverse complement strand
AAAACTTATTTTTAATCTAGTCATAACTGATACTGTGCAATTTATTTATTGTAAACAATTTTATTTAATAAATAAAATGTTTGTGGATACTTTAGTGTCATCTTAAAACCTGTACTCACTCGCAGATTCTCACCTTGCATGACAGAAAATGGCTTCCCATACCCATTAGTTCCAAAGAATAGAATACACTGATAATAATTTTGCTGCTCAAGGAATACAGAGAGGACAGTCTTTGTGGATCAGAAACCATAACTAACTTTCTTTCTTCAAGAGATACATAAAAACATCTTACAAGTCAGGTGTGTCTTGTGTTTTTTGGGAATGACAACAAGAAAAAAGCATTTTACACCATCAGGTAATCCACATATTTATATATTCATAATTATATAGTTAGATAGACAGACAGACAGACAGAATTTTGATAACTGAGATGCAGTAATTGCTTTGCATTCCGGTTGCCTATGTATAATGTAAACCAATAAAAACTATAGATTAATAGAATACAAAGACCAGTGAATCTTTCAAATACTTCTAATGTTAATATAAACTAGGTAATGGTTAATATTAATATAAAGAGAAGGATTTACTCACAGAAGTGTGATTCCACAAAAAAATTAAAGTTTATAAATTTAGATAAAGTTATAATAATCATGCATAAGGAACTAAAACACATCTGTTTACAAAGAAGTGGAGTTCTACTTAACGTCATAATAATGATGAGAAGTTGTCCTGGAAACTTACTGTCCCAAGCTGAGTAAAGCAGTTGCTTGGCCAATAAATAACAGGAACAGGCCATTTCGGAAAAGCGCCAAGCCCTGCCACAAGCTACAGTAACAGGGTGCTTCAAACAAAAAAGGAAAATCTTGTGATATTTGAACCCTGCTGCAACTGGAGTTTTGTTAGAAAACAAGTAGGAAAAATGTGTTTTCTTTATTTTATAAGGATAAAGTTAGCCATCTTTTTTTCTTCGGAAGCTTTATTAAACCCTTTGTTATATATATTATTATCATAATGTTTTACATAAGCTCTTTCTCTGGTCAGTAAATAATCTGATAGTGTGTAATAAAGAGGAAGGGGTTCTTGGTGGTGTTGATCTGATTGTTTTTAGAATCACTTCCTCTGTGATGCTTGGAACAGCACTGCCCTCTTTTTGCAAATTTTCACTTTGATTCTCTTTCTGGATACTTTCCACTTTAGCCAGAGCTGCGTGGGCTGCTTCTTGGTATATGCCAGTAATCTGTTAGGAAGAGAAGATTTCATTGTAATAGACAAGAAAAAAATATGAATGGATGAAGGATGTGACCTGTAAGAATGACATGAAACATTACAGAAGTTATAATTCACTATTGCATTTTTTATTACACTGGTAATGTGCACTTATTTTTCTTGTATCCCTTCATACTTTTTAAATTTATCAAGAATAGGGAAAAAAAAGAGTTACACATTCCATTGCAAGAAGTGAATAAATTAGTAATTAATTAATTGGGAGAACATGATTCATTTCTTTATTTTACTTCCTATGTTGGAACATTTTTAAGTATAAAACACAAACACACACACACACACACACACACACACACACACACACACACACACACACACACACACACACACACACACACACACACACACACACACACACACACACACACACACACACACACACACACACACACACACACACACACACACACACACACACACACACACACACACACACACACATATAAAAAATAAATAAAAGAACAACCAGTGATTATCATGAGTGATAAACAGAGGCATAATATCTGCTACTGTTGCTAATGAATGTTTAATACTAAATCTTTTAACATGTTAGCAGTACTGGCTTTTCCTTTTACTTCAAAAGGGGTGAATCTAGCTTGTGCATTTTACAGCAATTCATGTTTTTTTTTATCTATTCTCTTTTCATTTTCTTTAAAATTACTTTGAAAAATTACAGAAATAGTATATCTAGCTTCAAAACACAAGACTAGTTATTTACATTACCAATCACTACTATGTCATTTATTCTTTCACATTTATTCATTCTTACCTCAGCTCCTGAGTGTCCAGCAGATGCATCACTCAGTTTTCCGACATCTATTTCTTCCTTGACTGAAACTCCTGTTAATATGCCTTTCCAGATATCAGATCGACTATTGAAATCAGGCAAATCTACATGTACGATTTGCTCCAAACACCCTGGTTGTAGTAAGGCCTACAAAAGAAAATAATTAGTCTTATGTGGATTTGTGCAAGTATATTTAATATATAATTTTTTTCTTTATTTCTTTTTAAAAGATGAAAAATCTAATTGATTCTTTTCCAGTCACTACTCTTTTTCTATATTCTTACTAATTCACTCCAACAAACAACAGTATTGCATTAATTTCACTTACCTCATCTACTGCTGCTGGTCGATTAGTAGCTCCTATAATCCAAATGTTCCCCTTGTATTTTGTCCCTGACACTAAAGACAGCAATTCTGAAACAAGTAAACTCCCACCAGATCGATCCCCACACAAGCTGTCAATCTCATCCATAAATATGATGGATGGTGCTGCCTGCTGTGCTCGAACAAACACTTTGCTTAACGACTTCTCTGTTTCTCCAACATATTTTGACAGAAGGTTTGAACACTGAAAATTAAAAATAAAGAATAAGAATGTTTATAACATTTATATTTCAGAATAAATACTTTATATTTTAATAAATATTTATCATTCATTTTTATTTTTAATGACGTAATTAGTATAAGGGATCAAGGTCAATGTCTCTCGCACCTAGAGAAAGAGAAAATATAAATGTTCCAACAAGACATTAATTAACCACCCTTTGAATCATTCTACCCTTCTATCAGAATGCATAACTGGTCTCACATTTATCAATCTCTACTTTAAAAAAATATATTTATACATATATGTACACACCTTAAGGGGAAAGAAGCTGAAGTTGGTCTCATTAACAAGAGCTCGCACAAACATGGTCTTGGAGCACCCAGGAGGCCCATAGAGAAGAAGCCCTTTTAATGGGTGTTTGTCTGGACTGTCCAAGTGTTGATGGATCATTGTCTGGAAATTAACAACTTTTATATTATCCAAACAGAAGGATAAATGTGTACTTCATTGTACATGAGTCAGAAAGAGACAAGTACTTAAAAGTGAAATAAATCCTTACCTGTAATCTTGATTTTAGTGCCTGATAACCCCAGATGTCATCCCATCGAACCTGGAAATACAGTGCACTTTAAATCAATACATTTCTCTATTTAAAAAATACATGCCCTTTATTTGTTTTTGTTTTTTTATTGTACATCCAACTGTGAAACATAAGTTCATTAAGTTCTTTAAGTCTCTTACTTTCAACTCATTTCCTGCCACAACCACTTAAATCCAAACATCTATACACAGAACCCCCCCACACACATATATACTCATACACTCTTATACATACGCTCTTCCACATACACTCACATAGTCACATAATCACTAAGCTAGATTGTGAAAAAAAAGACTTATAAGCCTGTTCCATAAACTCTGATGCAAATAAAAGAATAGGTTTTGGGACAATGACTCTTGAAATGGAGTGTAGGATTCACATTCAGCATCAAAGTCTGTGAAATGGACTATAGCTCATTTTCCCCTTATTCCTTTTCCTATAGAGAATTCACATGTAACATCTCCTATTTCTAAATTACCTTTTCCTCAGTAAAGCTAACAAACCAGGTAAGTTGCAAACTGCAAAGCTGTAAAGTAGTCAGGTGTACTGTGTATATCTACACACAGTGTATATGTATGCATGCCACAATTTTCCCTCCATTAGAGGAAAAGAATCCCTCAATCACTGAGGTAACTTCGCAGGAAGATTTTGATTCTTGACACAACTACATATGCATTCACTATTAAGATTAGTAAGGTACCCAATTCTGAGACTAGGAGTTTGAAGCAGAATGTCTAATTGTACTTAATTAATAAGAGTAAGCATATGCATTCACAAGGACAACCATCAAATGTATCCAAAAAATTATAATTCTCAATCCTAAATAACAGAATACATACAACAGATATAGCTGTGTAGTTTTGTCGCATCATGGTTGGTACAACGGTTTTCAAACCTTCACATAGGTCTTCTTGGCTAAGGATCAACTCTGCTCTTTGCTCTCCTAAGCCTACATTCTGTAAATATTTGTAGAAACAGGCATTAACCACATATCTATATATAGGTTATTGGTTTCCTTGAATATGTATGAGCTTAAAAATTCTGAGTTACAGACTTTTGCTATACCATAATATTTTGCTATTATTTGATCATTAAAAACAGAGTAAGTCAGTTTCATCATAGAAACTCTTCAAAGTAGATTCTGTTATTGTTTAATCATCATTATACTATGTTTCAGCAATTATGAACATTGCATTGCCATGCTATTATAGCACTGGAAATTGAGAGGTGTATCTTTACAGCTAGCCTTGAACAAAAATATAAATAAACATGCTGATATTATTCTTTGTCTCTAAGTATTGATTTCAATAATATTCAAAACCATCTCTTTCTCTTTCTTATTTGGGCTTTTTATTTTTTTCTATAATGTGCTAATGGGGAATTACCCTGAACTTCATGTAAACATTTTCTTTTCTTTCCCTTTACCATAAAGATGGAAACATGCATTAAACATTCTAAAATTACCTTTTCTACTCTCTCTGTTGCATTTAACCATGAACTTTTTATCAAAACATCCAGGTCAGCTCCCGAAAATCCATAGGCCTGTTTTCCTATGTCAAGTATATCTTTCTGCTTTAGTCGATGGCTCTGACTGGACAGCAACTTCTGGAGAATGAATGCTCTTTGGTGAGCATCTGGAAGTGGTACAAGCAACTGCCTGTCCAGTTTTCCTGGACTCTGTAGCTTTGCTGCAACTGCATCTGGGCGACTTGTCGCACCTATCAACAAGACAGGTTTAGAGCTATCCTGGAAAATAAATGTAATTAAAAAGAGGAAAACAGCATATATCTGTGCTATTTGCTACAATAACTTAAATCAATACAACTTCATGAATGCAATTGAGAAGCATAAAAATAAACTTAAAGAGGTTTCACAATATGTCAAAAATAATGGCTTATTATTATGATTTTCAAATTCTGTAAACCACTAGAAACCATTCACACTTAATTTCCTCTTATTGTACACAATATACATGAAGCATTGCATAGCATATCACATACGAGCACCCAAGTTCAACAAAGTACATTTATCACTTCTGCTTCTCACAAACACCTATTCTACTAATATATATTTCATCCTTGATGGCCTTACCTGCACCATATGGATGCCACGGATAACAGCAGCCAATACATCATTCTTGCTGACTGACTTCTGATCTCCAGCAGGACACAGGCTGTCCACTTCATCCATAAATAAGACCGAAGGTGACCTAAAAGGAGAGAGAAAAAAAAACTTTCCAAATTAAAACCTAAATGACAATATCATCTCTTTCACAATGAAGTTTACAAAAAAAATGGAAATTATAATATTTCACAATTATTCTCATACGACACTTAAGACATCCACACATACTACAAAAATATCACCATGATGTGGTACTTGCACAGTCTCAATACTACTAATATAATATTGCAGCTGCCTAAAGCTTGTAAATAATGAAAAATTAAAGATAGAGCAGACATGGCATGCAACCCACAGACTTCAAACAAAGTGCTTATCCGTCAGTAATTCCCATATATATGATAAGAATACAGGTCATTCAAAACAACAACTAGAAGAGCATTTACCTGTCACATGCAACTCTAAACTTCTGGTAAACTTCCTCATTGCTAGTTCCTAAGGACTTTGTCACATCTGCTGAGGTCAAAGAAATCACAGGAACACTCATCTCGGCTGCTGCCTGCTCCACCATGAGGGTCTTCCCTGTTCCCGGAGGACCGTGGAGCAATACTCCAGTCCAGCCGCCCAAAAGAGCATTGCCTGAAATAACAAACACCTGAAATTTATATGGGTAAAAGCTATGAAGTGATGCATGCATTTTACATTTTGTGGATTGAATTCAGTCACAATCCTAACAATATCTAAAACAAATATATATGTTTAGGAAATATTTGTGAACTTTAAATTTATCAGAAGAAAAAATGATTGAGAAAGGTTTGGGCTACAAAACATTTCATCATGAGAAGCTGCAACCATTTTCATACTTCAGTTTCTAAGCTATTTCTAACATCAATATTCTCTCATTTGGTTTGCACCAAGTGTAAAGATTTGACAGTTCAGAGCCTATCAATTTTTTTTTTTTTTTTTTTTTTTTTATGTAACAGCAGTTTTACTCATATAAATTCCTATCATTATTACTGAAGACACAAGAAAGTAGGAAACAAGAATATTTATTGTTAAAAGCAGTAGATTGCCACTCTTGTATACATTCTGGTAATCTATGTGTTTTTGAAGAAAATATTAGCAAAATAATTCTAATCCATTATAAATGTTTAAAAACTTACCCATTGTTTCTAAATTCCTGAACTTATTTTCCATGATTTTCACAAGCATTTCATAGACATGACTTTTGTAATATACATTTTCATTACTGTCTTTCTCTTCCTCTTTGACACTTTCAGTATTAGGTTTATCTGTGCTCTGTAGAGTGATTTTTGTGTCCCTTCCAACTCTGACCCAGTGCTTTTGATAACTAGAATCAGCTGTCTTCCACTGGTTGGCTCCTTCGTCCGATTCTCCAGAGGTGAGGATTTTCTCCCTCATTCTTGCCGAGAGCAAGGACTTATGTAGGGTTGCATTTGATTTCTTATTGGGTGTTGATGTGATTATTCCAGCATCAAGATCTTTGGACTCATCAACAGAATTGCCTTCATGATACTCATCAATGGTGACAAAAGCAGCACTTGTGTCGTCACTTGAAAGCCGAAGTTTTGATAAATCAGATGCTAGAGCAGAACTATCAGAGCATTTGTATTCATCAAGGGTTAAAAGATGCGAAGGAACAGTTGTACTCTTGTCAAACACAGAATCATTACTCGAACAACTGTTTATGCTAATATCTTGGAAGCGATCAGCTAATACTTCTGATATGCTATTTGGATCATTAATCTCATTATTTGAAAGGACATAATTAGTAACCTGGAATACTTGGTCTGATCTTTTTAATGTGTGAAGATGAACTTTACTTCCAATTTTCAGGGTGAACTCCGACCCCAGGGGACAGGTACTTAACAATTGGTGCTTAATTTGTTGCTCTGTCAGCAGTCTTTCTTTTTTACTCTGAGTCTTACATGAACTAAAAATGACTTCTTTAGCAATCTCAACACTGGCAATTCTCTTTACTAAAACTAGAGTAGTTGATTTCAATGATGGAAAATACACTTCGCAACCTGAAAGCAAAGATTCATATCAATATTATATACAAATATTTTTTTCATTATATCAAATCTCAATAAAATATACTATATAATGATCCCTTATAATATACTCACACCATACATTATCACATCATTACTTCAGTAAATCCAATCAGCCAAAAGTTATATTCAAAGCTCTACTGCATTATTCCATCACAAACACACACACAATTAAACAAGCTTATTTAAAAATTGTAACAGTCAATCTTCAATTAAGAGTGAATTCAATACATATATTATGCTTTATAATAGTTGGAAGACTCCATTAACCCACTCACGACGGGGCCATTCCAGCCTTGCATGTCACAATGCCGGGGCTTTCGAACGCTTAGGCCTAAATCAATTAAATGACTGGCACCATATGGTGCCACCCGGCCACCAGGCCCTTGAATGTGTGGTACCGTAGTGTACCACCCGTCCAGAGAGGGTTAATGAAGATAATATAATCAACCACCTTTGAAAATAAATACAAATACACAGCCTACCAAGTCTATGCAAAACTATGCATCCTATTTGTACATTTTCATCTGGCACAGCAAGGAATGCACAGGAGTTGCAGTCATACTCCAGTTCCACAGGAGTGTAAGCACATATATTGCAGCGAATTAAGTCTCTTTCATTCATTAATACTATTTGGTAATGGAAGCTTGGAAAGATTTTCTTCAGCCATTCTGAAATATAGAAAAAAGCTTGTGATATCTAATACATAATATATATTCTTAATACTAGTACCTTTATTAAACACACAATTTAGAGCTTTGAAATGTACATCATTGTTACTGGCAATAGTCAATCTCACTTCAACATGATTTCCATGAGTCTGACAACTGAAACTATTTGGTACAGTCATGCATTTATTTAGATATATTATTCATGTTACCTAAATAATCCTTATTGATCATAATGCAGCAAAAGTTACTAATGAAATTTACTGTACTTGTTCTTCTGCATCATATATAAAAGAATATATATTGAATCTAAACATATTTGTTATACAAACCATGGTAAACATGTTTTATTTTCATATTTGGTTACATTGATGTGATTACAAAATATGTACATATATAAATATCAATCACCATAAAATAAAATCACTTGAGCTTCATATAGCCTTAAATTACAACCTCATATTCAAGATATATAAGAATATAACTATGGTGTAAATCAAGAACTTGTACTTTGCAAACAATGTATCAAGCTGTGGTTAAGGAAATATATGAAAATATTCCTGAACATATCCTTAGTCTTTAACATCTCATTAACCCATTGGCAGCAGATGGCATGATTTGCTGCAAAGGCAGAGTAGGTCATAGACGCGGATGGCACCGTGCCAGACATGTAAACTAGCCATCCTACTGCACAAACATTTATTTAATACCGTGACCAATGGGTTAATAAGTCATAATATCTATAAAATACATTTTTCTTCTATATCCAACCTGGCTCTTCAAACTTGTTCTTGATAGTCTCTGACACTAATTTCTTCTCTGTGTGATTGTGACCTCTCTTGTCTTTCTTCTTGGTTCCTTTGGCAGAATCATCTTGTCTTTTTAAATCCTGCTTCTTTCTTTTACCGCCTTCATCTTCCCTCGACTTGCTTCCATTCAGTGACTCAGGGTCTGCTATGAGTACAGGTTCTGCATGCATTGAAGACTCTTTTGAAAGACAGAAAAGAAGTGAGTGAAACATTCATGAATTTCAATTAGTTTTGCTGCTTCTCCTCAGATCAATGAAAGAATGAATTGTATGGTTTGTGAAATTATTAACCCAGAAAACAAAAACACTAATAAGTTATTTATCTAAAAGGACTACTACAAATGTATAGTGGTTCAAGATTCTGTTATTATAACAAATCACCAATTAACAAGAATACTCAGAATATTCACATACACACACACACAGTCACCTTACCTCTAATATATGGATGAGAAAACTGCGACAGTCTCAAGTGGTGGCATTCCACAGCATGAATCTCCTCTGCATACCCAGGGACCCAAGAATCGCACTTCATGCATGGGAGATAGGCCTTACTGTGTAATTTACTCATCTTTTCTGAAAGAAGATTAAGAAAGTAAACTATTGGAGAGTGTATCACTAACTACCTTATATCAAATATAATAATTCTAGAAACAAAATCTTTAAAATGTATGTGGATTGAGAACACTGCAGCTCCTTAAACCATTGTGGACAGGGGGTAAATTCACTTGCCCACAACATACTTTGACTTATCCTGCTCAATTTCAGTCACTCATTGTAAAACTAGAGCCCTTTTTGTGTTTTATTTTTTGTGTGTTTTATTGTACTGAGAGACTTATGACAGGCTTTTTGAATGCTACAATTGACTAAAATTATAGTATATGATCTATTCCAGCTGAACTTTTTCTTTATATTCAGTGTGATAGAAGTACTGCTGTCTTATGGGAGGACAAAAAGCAACTTAATTTTTTTGTACTTATGTACTGTCTTGAATGAATATGAAACATATAACCCTCTACAATGAAAATAACTGAAGAAGTAGGGAAGAGGTAGGAAACCTGTGCTCTCGACTGTGAATGCAACAGTAAAAGGCATCCCTACTGGCACAGGGGCACATTTTAGACACTAGGCATGGATTGAGTCACCTTACTCTTCTCGTCCTGCTTGCACATCCTACATTGGAGGTACTTTTGTGCAAGAGGTCAGTAACTTGCTGTGTGCCATCGCTCACTAAAGATAGTGCTATTGTGCCATCTAGGTTTTGGATGTTAGTTTTGATTAATATTATGGTAATTATAGTAATTATGACTACAATAGTCATCATCACTCACTCATTACTCATAGCACAATAAAATAGTGCAGCGATCCAAAATCCTCGAACGTCATATACGTCATGATGCCCGTACGCAATGGGTTAAAATAAAATTTCATTTAACAGCTTTAATAACTTAAAATCTTTCACTGAAAATTAAATATATATATAGGCTAATCTACTTATTTGAGCATATCCCCCTAGCATTATCAAAACACCTATCTAACATATAATCTTACAAATATCATTCAACTTTGCCTAATCCAAACTTGAATGATGAACATATCTTCATCTAATGTGTCATATCAACTACAACATTATCTAGTTAACGTACAGTGTAGAAGAGCATGGCAATAGCACACTCAAGATCTTTTGTACTTGGTTGATTGCACAAGAAGATAAATTTTAAGGCAGATGAACTTGAATGCTCATCTACATCTGATGAAACAGAGAACACTGGAGATGCAACAAAGCCCATACTAGTAGAAATAGGCTATACAATAATATTATCCAATTAGTTTTAATGAGTGCAAACTTGATGTGCCGGTAATTCTTGTATCTACAACTGCTCCTGCCTCAGACATCAAACCTAGGGATTGCCATAGCCTCCGCATCTTTGGCACTCCATAAAGGCCAACAAACTGCTGCCAATATACTTAGCAAGATAAAGTTTCAACTGATTCCTTATAAAATGGCAAATATTGCCAGAGTATACATAGCTGTCTGTTGTCCTTTCACCAGATTGTTGAAGGCATGGAAGCCATGGAAAATGCTTGGGTCACTGCAGACTTATCGTTGAGAAGTGATTATGGGTTTACCTTCACTTCCTGAAGACTGTACCCTAGAGCATTGTTTTGTGTTCTTTCATTGCACTGCCTTCCCTTCTTTGTCTTCATGCAGTCCTTCTTGCAAGACTGACCAACTTTTAAACTTCATACCTTGTACACTACACACTTAAATACTTGGATGGCCGAGTTTGTATATTAATTTACCTTATCGGGGCATATATTCAGAATAGTGCCGCACTGCTAACTACTACAAATCAGGTATCAATTAATTCCTCTAACCCTCTACTATTCAGATATAGTGAGTATGACACACAATTCGACTCCTATAACCCACAATCTAGGTCCTAATAGTAGAGGAGGACATGGGTAAAATATGATTAATATGAGGTAAAATGCACATAAATAAGCCAAGAATACACCATGATGCTACCTACCAAAGCTTATTAAGGGTTGATGCTTGCAATAGCTAAGACAACCCCCCCCCCCACACACCCACCCAGGACCCACTCAAATCAGAGCAGTTCGTGCTACTTACCCATGAGGCTCTCATGGAGCTACACAATGCCAGGACATATGGATGCCTATCTACAGTTAGGCTCTATTCTGCTGGGTATAGTATGAATTGGTAGGCCAAGGTCAGTAACATAAAGTGCTCTGAAAAGGTGTGACAGGGGTGAAGCACCCCTTGGTTAGGACAGACTGATGCTTAGGTAAGATTAGGTAGGTTGTTGGGTCACAATGTCATACAAGATAACTTCCCCAAGGTGTGCGTAATCAGCACGCCATACATATGTAATACATCATACAGCAGGCCAACCCAGGGAGGATCGCAGGGTATTGTGGCATAAAGGTAGCATTACAGTGTTTGGGTAACATATTTTTGTGTAATTACCTATTATTATTATTATTTTACCCCGTAATTTCCCTGGTTTCCTTCATGCCCTCCCCTACTATCAGGACCAAGATTGTGGGTTATAAGGGTCCAATAACGGGTTATACACACTCTATATGAATATTGGAAGGTGAGAAAAATTCATTGATACCAATATCGTGCTATTTAGCGACGTGGCACTATTCTGAATATTAACTCTTATCGGATATCTCGATCCTTGGAAGATCATGGAAGGTCGTAGCGCCGCTTTCTTCTTTGCATCCCAGTGGACTTGTTATATTTTACATATATATGACTTTCAGGTCGACTGATTCATTGTTATTGTATGTGAAGATCTTACCTGTCACCAATAAATTAAAATAACCATATTTTAGTGACCATCGGTGCCAATGCCTGCCGTGGCCCCGAACTGTAAACAATAACAAACGCACGTGGTTGTTCTTCTGACGTCACAGAAAATGTTAATTCAAGGGTATACAAATGTATTATTTTTTAAAGGAATATGATAATATTCTTCAAGTAGTAGTATGCTTTCCTCCCACATTCATTGTGTAACCGCAGCTTTTGCCTGCTGAGATTTAGATAAGTTTTTTTTTTAATGGTTGAAATAGTATCTTTATAGACTTTCTTTAAAAGACCAGTGGGCTGACATAGTCCCCATCCCTATAAAGGAGCTGGGTCGGTACCGTCTCTACTCAGCTGTCTGGGAAAGACGGCAGAGAGAATGGTACTGAACCGGCTCCAATGGAAGCTGGGACCTCCACATGAACACCTACATGGGTTCACAAGGGGTAAGAGCACTGCTCACAGCATGGCCACCTTACTGAGCACTGTCAGCAACACCAGATCTGTCATTGTTTTCCTGGACTTGGAGAAGGCTTTTGAACTGGCGAGCCCACTCGCCATTCAAGAGGTCCTGATCCGTAAGGGAATCAAGGGCAGACTGCTTGCCTGGATTGTTGACTATTTCCGGGACAGAACTGCCAGAGTGAAGTTACAAGGTCACCTTTCCAGGCATTTGCCCCTGGAGAATGGCACTCCACAAGGGGGGGGGGTCCTCAGCCCGGCTCTGTTTAACACCCTCATGTTAAGCATCCTCGACATTCCACTCCCAGTAGGGTGCAAGATCATCTCATATGCAGATGATCTGGCAGTTATCTCTACTGGGAGACAGGATGAGAACTTGGTCAGAAGGACCCAGTGTTGTCTGGATCTAATGTCTGAGGAATGCCACAGAGTCGGGATTAAAATCTCAGTAGCCAAATCGAAGGCAATGGCGCTGAAACAGGACGTCCGCGACCAAAGACTGCGAGTCCAAGGGTTAGAGCTAGAGTGGGTTCACGTCTTCCAATATCTAGGGGTATGGGTTGACAAGAACCTCATCTTCCGCTCGGAGATTCAATACCTCCTAGAACGGACCAAGGCAAGACTCTCTGTCATGAGAGCTCTGTCAGGGCGGCGCTTAGGGGCTGGGCACCGTGTACTAAGATCCTTCTATGTGCACGTTGTCTGTCCCATCGTGGACTACGCCTCCGTCGCCCTGATTACGGTCAAGCCTGGACTAAGGAAAAGGCTTGACGTCATGCAAAACGAGGCTGCCAGGATCATCCTGGGTGCTCCTGATTGGGCTAAGGTTACCAGCCTCCTCTTGGAGGCCAATCTCTTCCCCCTGGACAACCGGATTGATCAGATGGCGGCTCAGTTTCTTGCCAAAGTCTTACAGTCCCCGCCGGACTCGCAGCTAAGTCAGAGAGTGCAGCGTCGGCTTGCACAGAACCATAAACTCTTTGCCAATAACACCTGGCTGCCTCATACAGCCAGGGTGCTGATACGCTTTGAGCTCAAGGAGACACTATTGGTTAAGGGCATGGACCTCCCCCTCCCTAACTATGCCACAGCCCCGCCGTGGGCAAGATCCTTGATAGAGCATTCTGTCATGAACCTGTCAAGGAGAAAGACACGGTATTCTCCGTCTCTTTTGAAGGCTGAGGCGGAGAGGAATATTGCAGAAATCACTCCACCGGGTAGTAAAACCTACTTCACGGATGGTTCTGTAGACCCCATTTCCCACACTGCAGGCGCCGGTTTTGCAGCAAGGGACATAGCGCAAGCTATGCGGGTATCCGACAATGCCTCCTCGCTCCAGGCAGAGGCAGTCGCTATTATGGGAGCCCTAGCCCATGCAGCCCAGACGGACGGGCATGTTGTCATACATACAGACTCTAGGGCCGCCATTGACAGCCTGCAGCAAAGCACGCCCCTTGATAACGTTTATCTTCTGACCACGATTCTTACCATTGCTCAGAGAATCCTGGATCAGGGTAGACGCATTATCATCAACTGGATTCCAAGCCATGTTGGTATTAAAGGGAACGACTTAGCTGACAGGCTAGCGGAGGAAGGCAGGAAAAAACCCTTGAGTGATCTTGTGGTGCATCCTAGCCGGGAACTGCTAAGGCGTAAAACGATGGCTGCAGGGCAGGTCGGTGCCCTGCAGCGACATAGAGAGGAAGCGAGAACCTCCCCCTCGGCCAGCTGGTACTCAGACGCCACAGGCTATGAGTCGCTGATACTCTCCCCTAAAATATCAAGGCGTGCCGAAGTCAGCCTTCACAGACTGAGATTAGGCTACCCTTATGCGTGGCAAATCATACCCACCATTGGGCATGGTGAGCGACACTGTAGACATTGTGGCGCGCCGGACGCCAAGGTAGAGCACTATTTGATGGAATGCGAGCACACTCGCTTCCTCAGGCAGGGCCCAGAGACGACAGTCGCCGGGCTGGTAAGGCGGCTATGCCTATCGCTTGTCTCCTGGCAAGGGGAGTGCCTCCGGGCAATCCAACCACCACGGTAAGCATTCAGTGATGATGATCAGATGAGTCAGCACCTATAGCTGGCAGAGGCCGGGCCGCCTCGTGCATATAGCCCGGGCGAAGGGACGTCTTCGCAAATCTCTCTGAACTGAACTGAAAAAAAAATAGTCGAAGGGAATCAACAACAACAACAACAAAAAATCAAATGTATACAAGCGAAGTCTTCCTTAAACCTATATGAGAGATAAACCCCAAAAGAAAGCGAATTAGGAGCACCCTCTAAATGGTCAGTAGTGAGGTTTCCGAGTCGTTCTCGACCGCCGCCTTCGTAACAAACCATGTTGAAAATGAAACAGCAATATAGCAAAAAGGACTTCGGCAATATTGTGTTTTCCTTCGTTGATTTGCTTTCAACTTGCTCAACATGAATCCTTTACATGTGACAAATCATTTACCATAGCAAAGTAAAACACAGAAGCAACAAAAACATTGTTATTCATCATCCCCCATTGGCTTGAGATAGGAGCTGAGGTTAGCAGGTTAAGATGGGGTTTAGGAAACGCAAAGACAGACCAAGACTTTTTCTAGATCACTGAACTATGAACTGTTTGCAAACCATTCCTTGCTGTCCCACCCAGTTCAACTGCAGTTCAGAGAACAATCATTAGCCATAATAGCCAGGGGCATGGACTCTCCTCTGATTATGTCCTACTACTGCCATGGGGTAGGCAAGAGCCACCGTCTCGATTACAGTAGAGGCTGAGGTAATTACTAAAGTCATTAGTCTTCCCGGTAGTATCAGGGACGAATCAATTGACTCTGTTATTAATTTCGCAGGAAGAGACGAGATTCGAGTAACTGGTAACCTACAATAAAGTATGTAGTAGACTTTCCCTGAATGGCATGAGCACGCGAAAGCAATTTTAAGGAAAAGGAGCCTTGTGTAGTGAGCACGAATACGCTTTCTCAGACGAAGCTCACCGACCATTGTTGAGCTGGTGGGAAAGTGCCTGCCACTGACTGTGAAAGATGCAATGTCTTGAGGCAATCCGCTCATCAAGGTAAGCATTCGGTTAAGATGACCATATGAGATAGCTCATTAGTTATCTCCTGCTGTTTCGATCTACTTTATTTATTGTGCGATTTTCTTTATTTTTGTCTTGAGTTGCTCTGTAAACGTAGCAATATATTTTTTCTTTATTTTGATATTTTTACTGATTTTATAAACAATTTGAAAATGAAAAAAATGAAGACTTTTTGACTGGGTTTAAATGGGTTACAAATGCATAATTTAAAAATGTGAGTAAATAGAAATGTAGACAATTTCATAGGCTTTCCATTGCTTGTTTTAAAAGAAGTCTCTCTATTAAAATGTATGATTTTATTCGATTATACTGATGCCATATGATTTTCTGATGATTATTTTTTTATTTTATTTTCACATATGTCAAGCTGAAAATTGGAGACATCCATATTGATTTATGGTCTATTTTCAATAAAATTTTCATGTCCATACGACTGTTTTTTTTACCCCACCCCAAATCCCAATGCCAGGTCCCTCAAGATATCCAATAATAGTGTTGGCTATAGCAAAGACATTTTTATGGAAGATGACCTCCTTTATTTAGTATTACTGTATAAAGAATATTTAGTGATTATCACTGTATATTAGATATGTCAAGTCAGTCTTTTTTCTATCATGCATAATCCATGTATTTGCATTTGCATATAATTGTGAAAATATATGTAGCTAAATTTGGAGACAATGTAAAATCAACATATAAACTGATAAATGGATTTAATAGATCATAACCCTAAGCACAAAGTAATACAAAAATTATATCTTCTAGGAAAGTAAAAAGAAATAGATGAACATAAATTTTATTAACACAACAAGAAATCCACTTACCAAACACTGAGAAACACAGATTATAAAATCACAAGCCATATTGCATTATCTGAAAATCACTGCATAAGCTTAAGAAACCACACAGCATAAATTTCATATCAAAGTAAAAAGTCGTAACCATTATCAATTTCACATTGGTTGACCTCAATGCTGTCAAACGAATTGTTCACCTTATCTGCAGAAAAACAGCAAAAAGAAAAAAGAGAAAGGACCACAATGTCAGTTACATAAAAGTAGCATTTGCTATATATCATTGAAGTATCACTAGTAAAAATACTGATCGATTTCTTTCCAATTCTATCTTTTGATATACCAGTTACAGCAAAAAGAGAAATAGGAAGAGTGAGAGTCAGGGAGCAGGATACCAAAAGAAAGATAAGAGAGGGAGAGAAATAGGAAGGGAGGGATTAACCTACCAATATCCATTTAGGAAACATTGTAAAAGATTTTTTAAAAATCACAAATCACAACCAGTAATTTATACACCTTTATCCAAGAAACATTTTGTTATCAAAAATGAAATGATCTTGTATCTACACCTTATAAATTAAGGCAAACTACACTCACCCTCCAATATCTTTTGCATGTTTCTGGAACAAAAGGTTTATAGAGGAGACAATAATATACCACATGCAGTATTAGGACCCTGTTAGAATCAAATCAAATGTACAAACCAAACTAAATCATGGAAGCAATTATTACACTAAATATTGTCAATATCACAGATATGCTCTCAAAAGCTATTCCACTTTCTAGCTTTTCTGTTTTCATTGAATATTAGAAGGGCTACGCCAATGTATTTTGTACGTAACAGCAAAAAATAAATAAATAAGCATAGCAGCAACAAACTAATAGATTCTTCACTATTATATAGAAACATTACTAAATATTCATTTACTACCTATCCCTGATCATACTATATAAATAAACAAAATAAAATAGTATGTTCCTTTACTCATCTCCATCTATCCACATTTATAGCAATTGTATCATTTGTGATTTTGCAAAATTTCTTCATAACTGCTGCTAAAAAGTTATATTTCATCAATTCATATTTCCAAATATTGACATACTTATGGAACACTGTAATCCAGAATATGCTAGATTAATATTACTATCAACAAGAAATCTATGGAGAGAGGTTTATATAAGCCAAGGTCAAATTAAATCCTACACTAATGCACCTTACCTCACAGGTGTACAACACAGATAAACACCTTGAATGGTACTGGCTCATTTGCCATCACCTTACCAGAGGGTTATACTGACCTTTATTCTTTTACAGCCCTGAATTTGACATATAAAAGGAAATGTGACAAGATTTTATATAACCCAACCACAGATTATATGAACATTGTTATATCACCCTTTTTTTCAGTCATGGTGACTGTGCTACCAAAATCCATAAGAATCTTTTTTTAAGATGGCTCGATACTATGCTCACTATAAATATTGTGGCTGAGGTTTGCAGCTTGCTTTTCCTTTTCATGAAACTAGAACTTATTAAATAATGATCATACTAACAAGCAGCAAGTACTCAACCTCTAACAGAAATCTAGTTAGCATAGAGAACATATATCCAAGGCTTATTTCAAAAGAGAGCTTCAACTCCAGCCCTACTGCCTTGTCCACCATAAAAGTATCCAGAGAAGCTATAATAGCATTACCATATCTTCCACTTCATAATACATCAAGAAAAAATATAAATTTGTTCTTGTTAAATTCTGGCACTTTAAGGAAGAGCTACATCACAATAAGAAACAACAGTTACACTGCCAGTTGAGTAAGTCAATAAAAAAATTGAAAATATAATAAGTGCGATAAAGCAAAAGTGACATAGAAAGGGAAGGCATATTCTTACTTTCTTATATACAAACACATGAAGAAATGGTAATGAGAAATTGCAATTTTATAACCATCATTAATCCATTCAAGAGAAACCTAGCATTATTACTAAAAACATCGCATAAGACAGAAATGGAAAACTTTTGACACATTTAAATTTTTCAACTAGGCTAATGCATTAATAGTATACAATGACAAAAAAATACAGCTCAATATTAAATACAATATATTCCCTTCACATATCATTTCGATAGAAAAAAAAAGTGCCAAGGAATATCGGAATGCAGTATCAAATTACTATTTTGGCCTGCCTACACTATTAATTAGGAAAAAAGATGAAAGCACCACAAATAGTTGATTATTTAGACCAGTGTTCCTTAAACTTACCACCATACCCCTTCTAGTAGGGCATCCTTACCACTGCTCCCTCCACACCCTCACATCTTTAACCAAATCATTAAAAATTCTTCCTGAAACACAAAACTTGACATAATTCCAAATGTTAGAGGATTTTTTTTTTTTTTTTTTACTTTTTCCACTGCATTCCTGCATCCACTAACTTAGAACTTACTTAGATCTTCTAGTTTAAGAATCACTGGTTTCCACATAAATAAGAAAGTAAAAATAAGGTTAAAATAATATCTACACATGATGGCATTACCAATATAATGTCATCAATTGCACCTCAAAATATGCATCTCCCCCTCTAGCTTTACTTGTCTGTAAATATGAAAAAGAGGGATTCCAGAAAATGGACAACCAAAAGCAATCACATGTAATCTCTTTAAGAAAATAATTATCTATACATACAATTAAATGTAATTTTCAAGAAAAAAAAGAAAGATGGATATGTATTCTCTAATATTTCATAATTGCACTATATACATCATGGACTTTGTACTACCTATTCAGCAAATGAAGATATATCAGAACAAGTAAAATAAAAATATATTGAGAATCAAAGGAAAACAGGAATATCTGTGCACCTTCAAGTGGTTGAAATTTCTCCTAGATATATCATTTAAGCAAAAACAACAGAAAAAAAATGTCTGTAGACAGTGAAGAAATCTAAATAAACAATAAAATGAATAAACTATACAGAACTGTCATGTAACTGAGGTATGCAAAAACATAATTTGTGCAAATGAAAACCATAGATTGCTTAAGTATTACCAGCTGATCTCTGTTCACTCCACACATTCTGGAGTTCTCCAGGATCATCAAACCCATGAGAGGCAATAACCCACTTGTAGTTTTCTTTGCTATAGGGCTTCTTATCAAAATAAAACTCCCTATGATGGAAGGGTGTGAGTCCAGCCTTCTTGGCAGCCATTCCAAGGAATATGTCATCAAACCGGAAGTAATTTGTGTATAAACTACCAATGTAAAGATACTCCAAACTCTTTCTAGACAGTACATATGCACCTGCTGTAACATATGGTGGCCAGTGTGAATATGGATATTCCTCTAATGAGACATACCACTTGTTGAAAATCCACCTAATAGGGCGGGAATCGTTGAAAACATAACCTGCATATAAGAAATCT
>BOPN01004412.1:25000-30000 GCA_017312705.2 Penaeus japonicus | reverse complement strand
AATGTAAGTAATGTCCATCATGAGCTTTCAGCAAAATATAAAGAAATTCCTCAGTCAAAAAATATTGAGTAATTGATGGATGAAATTAAATAATTAGATGAAAAATAGGACATTGGTTAATTAACCCAGCAAAAGAATCATAAGGAGGAGGATGCTGAATCACAATCCAGATCACACCATCTCCTGCGAGAACTTCGTCTGGTTTCAAGTCTTCTGTTCTTGATAGGAATAAATCATCGTCTACTGGACGTTTCCCTATCAGTAGGAGATTGGATTTGGAGAGATTACCATCTCCAAAATATTCCGATAAAGGCCCACGGGAAAGAAGGGAACATACCTCCCTCTCATTTTAAGAAAATGAGAACCGGTCGACGAGGCACATCTACATTCCATGAAACATAATCAATGCGTTAACTGTTACACAATGGAACTGTCAAAGTCATGAATTAAATTCCCTCAGATTATTAGTCTCGTCCTATGATCCCGATGTTATAGTTCTACAAGAAAGTCATTTAAACGACTAAGTCTCTGACAAGGTCTTATCGCTAAGGAACTATCATTTCCGTAGGAAAGACCGAGAGGGGTGAAGGCGGCGTCGTAAATGATAGAGGAGAGAAAGTAGTTAAATCCATCAATAACTTTGAGCTTTATTGACCTATCTTTGGTCTCGTTGCGAAGCGATCATCTTCATATTGCATCCAGTATCCATGCAATACCACAGAAACGACTTCAGCACCTATATTTAAAGTAAAAGGAGCAAAGAGCGACAAGCTCGAAGTTGTTGAAGAAACCATTGATGATAGAGTAAATAATACTCAGAAATATATTTAAAGGCAACGATGGCAATCATTCCTAAGACTTCGACATATAGCGTTAAGCATGGTTACGTAGTTCTCTTACACAAGCAGCTCAGATAATTAACACCCCGCATTCCTGACCACCATAGAAACGGCTGAGCTGCAACCTATACACTTTGTCGCAGGATATGACAGATTACAATTAAGATATAAGATTAAAAATGTCATATACAAAGGAACATTTTGGTTCACCTAGAGACATCGTTAATGCACAATCCAGGCATTTCTCATACACAAGCAGGTCAGACAACTTCCATCCCGCTCTCCTGAAGTGACTGTTTTGAAACAACTCCTGAAGAGAAAAAAGTAAATGTTAGTCCTGTGTATACAATACTTGTAGGAGGACACACACCGCAGGTCATGCTGGGTTAAAGAGAGGTCAAGAGCGAGGGACAACCGCCATTCGTCCGCCATCAATGTTTACACGGCTCATGAGCGTAACATAGAAAAAACACTGGCGTAAGACGAGAAGAAGAAATAATGTGTTCGCTTTTCTATGGGAGGTGCTCTAAAATGTGGGTGTGTCTCCATGTATGGAACGCCTTGATTGGATGTGAAAGCTGAATATACCAATGAGAAAAATAACAAATTTCTGGTCATAACAAGAGAGAAAGATAAGGTGTTTCGAAGGAAAAGGGAACTTGCAAAAAAGACAAATCATTGCCATGTGAGACTTATAAAATAGAGTGAAATAAATAAATAGAAATAGTTATATAACTTATAATACCCCCTTCATACCTTTTATAAATATAGTAATTCATATGATGGCGGCAGCTAATATTACTATTAAAGTCAAACAGGTTATTATATTCAAGGTAATTATTTAATGAATAACTCATACATAAAGTAATAGATTGGTGTTACGGGTGAAAACACCTCAGCTGAGTTGCAACCCAAACACTTTTCCATAGAAGTTGACCTTCATCACAATCAAGATCTAAGCTTGTCCGAGCCCTAGAAGCCTGTAGAGGAACGTCCCCAGGACCCGATAAGATTCGATATGAGATAATGTATCTTAATCATGATGACATGATGAAGTTGCTACAATTGTACAATTATATTTGAAAAAGCCGAGTTTTTCCCAAATCCATGGCACTTCTCCCACATCATTCCTATATTGAAAGGAGAGGGTGATCTCGGATCCAAAAATGTACTAGTTGATCATTGGGTAAAACTCGAAAGCCGTATTCACGAGGAATTTGCGAAGAAGCATTTTTTTCAGTAAATTTAGATACAGAAAAAGCCGACGACATGGCATGGTGATGTGACTTACTCTAAAAATATATGCTTTTGGATTGCATGAAAACTTGGCTTGCTTTGTAACAGAACTTTATTTTCACATGATTTTCTGACAATCTCGCTTTTTCAAACATTTTTATCTAGGAAAACGGGGTCCCACAAGAAAGTGTTTTGTCAGCAATATTATTTCCATGTGCGATAAATGACATTTTACCATTTCCCCCTCGGAATCTTAAATACTCGCTATAGGCTGCTATATGCAGTAATGCAGGATTCTCGTCAAATCAAATGCTATTGGCACTGGGTATGATTCATAACTGGGGCCCACCATTGTGATTTTTAGTTCTCCATACGAGAGTATGGGTGTGTTTTTTTTTTACTCATGGGGAGAAGTTGATATCAGGATAACACTAGCCAATCACCCAATACCTACTCAGATTCTGCTAGATTTCTTGGTCTACTTTTTGTAGTACACTAAATTGGAGAGAACACATTGGCCAATTAAAGAAAATATGTCAAGAAGCACTTGATTATCTAACTGCATTTCTGGACACAATATGGAAGGTAATAGAGTCTTTCCTAATGCAATAGAGAATAGCCAGAGAACCGAGTCACCCTAAAGAAAATGCTTTCTTCGGCACTGCGGCCGGAGGACCGTAGTGTTAGGTCTCTGGCTGGCTCAAGTCACCCCAAAGGAAGTGCTTTGCTTCGGCATTTGCGCCCGGAGTTCCGTGGCATAAGTTCCTTTCCGCTCGACTCCACCACTTCGTTGTAAAAGTCTATATAGATCTCTCTACTATCGACATCCTTATCTATTGAAATATTACACTGTGGGAACCCCACATTTTCTTCTATCATGTTTATCATCAACCAAAGCCACAGTGCCGGAAGCGGAGATAAGACAACGGTTCAGAGAAATTCTCATTAAACTTATTCCTTTTTTCATACATATACCGACGGCTCCAAGACAGATGAATGTATAGCAGTCTGGTTGTCTGAATACCCGTTTAGATTCAGACTGCCGACTCATACATCCGTCTTCCTTGATTAACTTTTTGGCATAAACACAGCTTTGGATTATCGACGACTCGCGACAGGAAAGTCATCTTTTCAGATTCCTTAAGTTTACTGAAAGCCATTGAATCCTTCGAAATAACACAAAATAAATTATAGGTTAATATCATTCGTAACCTACATAGCACCAGCAAATTGGTCAAGCTAATGTAGGTACCTGGGCACTCGGTAATCCTTGGTAATAAGCAGGCTGACAAATTATCCGGATCGACGGGTGGTCTGGACCGTAGCAGTGTCCATACAGATCTCTGGTGTTTTGCTCCCTTTATGTTGAAGCTTATTGACATGATTATGGAATACAAATTAATGGAAAAGGAAAGATCCATGGAAAGGTAACAATTATTAAGTTTATCATGAATATATTTCCATATAAAGTAAAATCTCTTTTCTATCATGGATTTGAACATTTCTGAAAAAAAGACTGACTGCTTGCGTTAGAAGACAAAATGATTGGATGGAAGATGTTGCAAACACAATCGTTGAGTTTGTTCGTTGCACATGGACATCCTATCTCTACGCCGGACATTACCTTGCTAACGATACTAAACTGGACACAAGGTTGAATTTGTTCGGGGAATGACAATGCTATACAGTAGATGAAGAATCACTACACTATGATTACAATAGTGAGCATGAGCATCAAGTCTCTCTTAATTAAATGAGAAGGAACCGATCCACTCTTGGGGAGGACACTGTGCTGCTCATGGACTGAAGTCAGTTCTGGATCTGATCCGAACAACCTCAATTTCCGCCCCCTTCTCGACAGAAAAGGTCTGGCTTCATGATGCTCTTGGCAGAATTGGAACACTTTGCAGCCTGTCTTTGAGGTACATCGGTGCTTTCCGACTTGCTGCTTATATCATATTTGGCCCAAGCCTTTCAGCTGACCTGGTAATCGCCATACTTTTGCTAATTAAGGGGACTGTTTTTTTCGATTTTTTTTTTTTTTAGATTTGGGACCCCATCTCGTTACTCTATTTTCACCTCATTAATCGTAGAGATTTTAGACAACTAACTGATTGATAGATGTTGGACTAGAGTTAAGGTAAGAAAACAAATACGGCAAAAAAATTGGAGTGAAAAATATATCTAACCCATGACCATCAGAACGTAATTTTTGAAACAGTAATATGGCACCCAAAAATATATTTATGACTGGGATGTCCATGCCACATTTTCCAATTTTGATCGTGTATTCATGGCGTTATCTGAAAATTTATGCATTAAAAAAATATATAATATGTGCTACAGCTATATTTCCCCCACATCATGAGTGCCCTGGACATCCCTTGTCACTGTATTTCTGAGCAAACATGGTAAGTTTCATCTCTCTGCATCAAAGATTACCCAAGGGCGGGAGGGAAGGAAGTGAGATATTTGCATAGTAAAACATTATCTTTTATATTTTCACATTTGCCAACTATGTTCAATCTTTTATCAGTTCCCAATGAAAATACATCAATATGCAACACGTGGGTGTAGTGGTTTATACTACTTTTTCATGTAGAATTAGTGAAGTCTTATCTCTTTTTTCGATGTGGAAATAATGGGGTGTCTTCGAGCAATTACTAAGCTGTAATCTTTTACCTATGAAAAATAGGACTGATCTCATTTTATTCAGCGGGAAGTGGTCGGATCAGGATTTTCGATTTCTTTATTGTAACCCTGTTATAGCTCTTCTTCTTCTTCTTCTTCTCAGCCTGTAAGGGTCCGTAGTTGGACATAAGCCTTCCCCAATTCTTTCCGTCTTTGCCGATCCAGCGCTATTCTGTGCCCTGTTATAGCTCTTACAATAAATCAGTTCTCGAAAATTTGGAAAAAATCTGTTTT
>BOPN01004411.1:70000-75000 GCA_017312705.2 Penaeus japonicus | reverse complement strand
AATATATTCACAAAGGTCAACCTGTGTGATTTGAGACAAAATGGTTCAACGCGTAATGCAAATACCAAACGTTTCCTAGAATGAAGCATCATCATCATCATGCAGCCAGTCTTATTACGTAATAACCTTCTCTGTTATATCATACAGGATACGAATCTGAATATGCCAAGGTTCAACGAAAATGATATATGTGACCTCGTTTCTGTGAAGCATTTGCATCTATTCTCTCCTAAAATCACTAAACCCATACGTGTTTCTTGCTCTGTTTAACTCTAATATCAGTGGTATCATATTCTCAGTGGTTGTTTTCCAATGTTAAGTACCTACTTGCTGGCTCACACTCAGACAAAGTCCATGACTGCAACAACTTTAAAATGTGTGTAATCAATATCTGATTTTCGCAACTGACTAAAAAAAAAAAATATTTCACTTGGTTACTAGTTTCTAATACCATTCGTTATTCGCTTTCTAATGAACTGTTGATCACGAATTTAACTGTTTGATGGGTGAATTGACCCAAATCCTATTCAACATATCAGCATTAATACAAAAAGAAAGAAAGAAAGAAAAAAGAAAAAAAGCTACATTACCACTGCCATTAGAAACAACAAAATACCATATTGTAAGTGACCCTATCCCTCATGATGCTATATATAATTAATTTAGAAATATACAGTATTCAGTAACTACAGCAGTAAAGATAAGATCCAATTACAGGGAAAGGTAAAAGTTGGGCATTTCCCAATAAAGAATCGACCTCCTGCACCTCGCTGGGCATTTGGGATTTATTGGGTCATGCCTTTATCGGTATGCTTGTTGTGACGTTGCTGATATCATAGAATCCACAAACAATTGCATACAAACGAACTATTTATCTTTCCATCTATTGTGATCGACTCATTCTTTTCAAATGTTGCTCCTTTATAATTGTTCTAGACATTTCATTATTTTACGAGAAGTACAGCTAATAATACCAAAGACAGTTTGGGATTTAAGGGGGGTTTGGATGTGACAAACACCTACCTGGTTTTGTATAAGATGCTATAAACTCTTTCGATCCAACTTATTTGTGACAGCGAGGTCTATTATTATTTTTTTTATATCTGTAGATATGAGTTTCTGAAAAGAGGAAATCATTAGGAAATACAGAATGTATTCTGTAACATAGTTCAATATATAAACAAAGTGATAATGTCTATGCAAGCATTTCGGACATGCAACATAAACAAAGTGTGGGATTAGCTAAGGGTCATTTCAGCTTTGCCATGACATTATTTAGTCATGTTAACATTTTCGAAAGCCAGACTCCAAGTGGTTCTAGTACATACTCAGGAAAGTCACTTTACAACGAATCTCACTGAGAACGCTCCAAAAGGACATAAGAGACTATTACTTCTGTTCTAATAGCGGCAGAGAAAGAGTGGAATTACGAATTATCTTAAAAAGCAAAATAAGTTTCAAATGATAGTGTCCAAAGATTTTCATGACTAGGCAAATGCTGGCATATATTCTGCTCACATAACACTCAGTGTGACTCACTCCAGCATGAGAAAAATATTTACCTGGGCTAATTGACTTTTCTTTTATACTATACCCAGTTACAGATAATATTTTAGACTATACCCAGTTACTTGACATAACAGTCAAGTCTCCATTTCACGTTAATGCAAATATTGAACGACCAACTTCATATCTGATCAACAAATCTTTTAAAATAGGCACGTTTCCCAGACATATCCAAGTACTGTATTCGCATTATTTTTCCTTTTAATAAGAAGGATGGCAAGTTCATTCCGAACAGCTATTGACCTACCCTCGTTCTCGAAGTCTTTGAAAAGAGAGGAGACTCATGGGATATTTAATTAACTTGCTAATCGCTCTTAAACACTCTTACCAATCTGCCACTTCAGATTCTGCTCTGACTACTCCACTCAGCTAACTATGCACATACTCATTAGCAAACTTTGCTATGCTTTGAGAAATATCACATACCAGTCCATGACAATGATCATACTGATATAAGAAACTGTTTGCAATGCAATGAAAGGCAACGCTAGCTAAACAGCCCTTGTCAGTCCGTACTTTGAATAGCACAAACAGACCGGGAACGACTCTCCCTGTTTGCGGTGCGCATCTCGGCATTCAGTTATGCAGCTCCTGGCTTTGGAAGGTAGGAGGAGCGGAGAAAAGGGAAGGAAATGTGTAGTATTTATCTATCCGTCTATCTGTCTATCTATCTATCTATCTATCTGTCTATCTATCTATCTATCTGTCTATCTGTCTATCTATCTATCTATCTGTCTATCTATATATATATATATATATATATATATATATATATATATATATATATATATATATATATATACATATACATATATACACACACACACACACACATATATATATACATATATATATACACACACACACACACACACACACACACACACACACACACACACACATATATAATATATATATATATATATAGATATATATATATATATATATATATATATATATATATGTATATAAGTATGTATATACAAACGCGTATGTGTATGTAAACAACAGATAGGTAAATAGATAAGCAAACACACACACACATATGTTATATTTCATATACATATTCTTATATACAAGTAAATAAATAAATGAATAAATACATGTGTGTGTGTGTGTACATATATATATATATATATATATATATATATATATATATATATATATATATATATGTATGTATGTATATGTATATGGATTTACGCACACACTCATGAATACATGAATACAAACGCACACACTCAAGAATGCATACATACAAACATACATACATACACACTGCATATAAACAAATACAGATCTCTCACATCTATCCCGCTCCCTCACTCGCTGATTCAGTCATGCCATTGCTTTATGTATCGCTCGCTTACCCTACTATCTTCATTTATCTCGCTTTCTCACCTTCTCTTTCCATCCCTACCTCTCCTTTTTCCATGATCTCTTACAAATTCCCTCTTACACTGATTTCTGATATCTTCCCCTTCCACTCTCATTTTTTCTCTATTCTCTCTCTCTCCCACTCAAGTTCTTTCTTGTTTTCTTTCTCTTTCTCCCCGTCTCAGGCAGCTGGCGCCCCTAACACACTAAAGGAAAAGTATCCTGACGCGGCAGTGAGCGTGTATGACAACATGCTGTTCCTCTTCTGTCAGTCCCTCAGGACAACAAGGGGGATCCTTCACTCTCTTACGTCACTAGAAAAGTCTGATTTGTTTTGGTGAATGTAGACGAAGATAAGAGACACGGATTCAAAAGGAGGGGAGTGACGATGATGGTCAGATATAACGAAGAGAGAGAGAGAGAGAGAGAAATGGAAGAGATCGAGTGGATAGTGATGATGCTCAGATATAACGAAGAGAGAGAGAGAGAGAGAGAAATGGAAGAGATCGAGTGCATAGCAGGGTTGTATCTCATGGTGTTTTATGTCTAGTCCAGCAGCCCTGTCGTTGCTGATCCAGAGAGATAATCATGTAAGGAAGAAACTCTTTAGGTTAAGGGTTGTGTTTTTCGGAAAGAGATAAGAAAAATAAAAAAAATTGTCTCACTGTGGAAGGATTCGAACATCGTGATTATGATTTCGTCATTTTTGGAACCGTGACAAGTTAGTAGTTACTCCGGAAGTGAAGAAACACTCGTATTTTGATGTTCCCTATTTTGCCTATAGATGGAATGTGAATTTAGTTTATTTTCCTCGAATAGCGTGCTGATGAACAAAAAGAAAGAAAGAAAAAAATCGAAATTACTGTTTAAAGATGTATGAGATACAGAGAAACATCGAAAGAGTCTTAAAGGGTTCCAAAAATTATAGGTTCATTTGCTTAAGCAGTTCAGTTAGTGAGAGAGAGAGAGAAAGAGATAGAGAGAAGGAGGGAGAGAGAAAGAGAGAAATAGAGAGAGGGTGGTGGGGGAGCTCAGAAATCAGCAAAAGGTAGATATTGTAATTTGTATTAATCATAACAATTGTGAGGCCATGAACGTTGCGCGTTCTCGTCTTACAGTGCACGCGACTGCCAGAGAAACTCTAGAGTTTAAAATGAAAAATGAATAGAAAGAGGCAGATAAGAATCATGCAGTCCTTTCTGTAATGAGTGTGATACTGGTGAAGAAGTTAATACCATGTGCATCCACGTACCATGTCATCAAAAACTTGCCTCCAGCTATTAAATTATTCAAAGCACTTCTAGTGTCTATAAAGAAATTGCTTGTCTATTTCTATTTCAACATTTTTCGAGCCATCCAGTATTGTAACTAATTCCGTTTGCTTTGATGATATAAATTTGTTCAGTCCAAAGTTATCGTTATTTTTACCGAAGTTTATGAATACTCTGATTAATATTCCACGGCCTGCTCTTCCGTATGATACAACGAAACCATTGCATTACATGTGAAATGTGCTTATTTTTTGTACTTTTTTTTGTGAAGTTGCGCAGCCAGAAACTGACTTAGCTCCCCGATGTTTTTTATTTATTTATTTTTTTCATACGAGCCAAATGATTCATGATATCACAGGTCGGCCATTCTTTGCCTGATCCTTTTTAATCTCTCTTTCTGCATCATGTTATCATTTATCCTTTGTATGTCTACGTAGCTTACTGCCCTGGTGCATAACAATGATAAATTGAGGTCTTTCGTTCCAACTTTCTATTCTATTGAGGCTTTTTTCGTTCTCTGAGGCAAAGAAGCCGTACTACAGCCAACTTGTGTTGGATTTGCTTAGAAGCCACGCCCCTCTTCTATATCTAAGAAGCTGATTGGTTATACAGAGTGATTGTGTTGTAGAAACCTATTAAACAAAACGACTCATGTCTTTCAAACTGCAGTTCTTTAAATATGTAGTTGAAGCTATACAACTACATGATTATCGATCGTGTGAAAGATGCATTTGGGCCTTCAAATAAATCCAGTTTCTTTTGAAATTAGAAGTGCCTCAATTTCAA
>BOPN01004411.1:62500-65000 GCA_017312705.2 Penaeus japonicus | reverse complement strand
TATTTATCCCAGCAATTACCTATACTGCTGAATAAAAGGGATCTTAGGCCTCAACACACATTGCATTAATCTTTTTCCATTTGTAATTATTCGTATCTCCACAATAATATTCATGCTATAATACCCTCGTGTACACCAATTTTAGTTATATAATTCTTTCTCCGTGTTCATGAGTAGATAGGCGTTGTCTCTGACATTACTCGTGTTTTACTAGGCAATTTATATCAGCTGTTTTCCAATGGCTCTGTTAACAAACTCATCCATAATTCAATTGAGTTCAGTACTACGTGCATACATGTGAAGGATGTTGGGCGGATGTCACAGTGTAAACTGTTTCTTTTATAACATGCATGATTTTACTGCGTCCACGTACCATGTCATCAAAAACTTGCCTCCAGCTATTAAATTATTCAAAGCACTTCTAGTGTCTATAAAGAAATTGCTTGTCTGTTTCTATTTCAACATTTTTCGAGCCATCCAGTATTGTAACTAATTCCGTTTGCTTTGATGATATAAATTTGTTCAGTCCAAAGTTATCGTTATTTTTACCGAAGTTTATGAATACTCTGATTAATATTTCACGTCCTGCTCTTCCGTATGATACAACGAAACCATTGCATTACATGTGAAATGTGTTTATGTTTTTGTAAATTTCTTGTGAAGTTGCGCGGCCTTAAACTGGCTTAGCTCCCCGATTTTTTTTTCTTTCTTTCTTTCTTTCTTTCTTTCTTTCTTTCTTTTTTTCATACGAGCCAAATGATTCATGATATCACAGGTCAGCCATTCTTTTCCTGATCCTTTTTAATCTCTCTTTCTGCATCATGTTATCATTTATCCTTTGTATGTCTACGTAGCTTACTGCCCTGGTGCATAACAATGATAAATTGAGGTCTTTCGTTCCAACTTCCTATTCTATTGAGGCTTTTTTCGTTCTCTGAGGCAAAGAAGCCGTACTACAGCCTACTTGTGTTGGATTTGCTTAGAAGCCACGCCCCTCTTCTATATCTAAGAAGCTGATTGGTTATACAGAGTGACTGTGTTGTAGAAACCTATCAAACAAAACGACTCATGTCTTTCAAACTGCAGTTCTTTAAATATGTAGTTGAAGCTATACAACTACTTGATTATCGATCGTGTGAAAGATGCATTTGGGCCTTCAAATAAATCCAGTTTCTTTTGAAATTAGGAGTGCCTCAATTTCAAGTTGACCGAAGTTCTTTAGTAGACGCAGAGATCGCAAGCCTAACTTGCAGATAAAGGGAAGTTTCAGCGGTATGAAATGGAGGAAGTTACCACTCTTCCTAAATACCAGAGGGAGAAGATTTTATCAAAGTAAGTTCCGACATTGCCAATAAAAGGTAAGTCAAGAGACATCATTACAGTGCACATGGTATTAACTTCTCCATCAGTATCACTCTCATCACAGTAAGGACTGCATGATTCTTATCTGCCTCTTTCTATTCATTTTTCATTTTAAAGTGTAAAGTTTCTCTGGCAGTCGCGTGCACTGTGAGACGAGAACGTGCAATGCATTATCTTTTGCTGATTTCTGAACTCCCCCACCACCCTCTCTCTTTCTCTTTTCTCTATATCTCTCTCTCTCCTTCTCTCTCTCACTAACTGAACTGCTTAAGCAAATGAACCTATAATTTTTTGAACTCTTTAAGACTATTTCGATGTTTCTTTGTATCCTGTACATCTTTAATCAGTAGTTTTGATTTTTTTTGTCTTTTTGTCTTTTTTCTTTTTGTTCATCATCGATGAAAATAAACTAAACTCACATTTCATCTATAGGCACAATAGGAAACATCAGAATACGAAGACCTATATGAGTGTTTCTTCACTTCCGGAATAACTGTCAGACAATTTTTGATCTTCCTTATCTTCTTCGAAAAAAACAACAACACATAAACCTAAAGAATTTCTTCCTTACATGATTATCTCTCTGGATCAGCATCGACAGGGCTGCTGGACTGGACATAAAACACCCTGAGATACAACCCTGCTAGCCACTCAATCTCTTTCATCTCTCTCTCTCTCTCTCTCTTCGTTATATCTGACCATCATCACTATCTACTCGATCTCTTCCATTTATCTCTCTCTCTCTCTTCGTTATGTATCTGACCATCATCGTCACTCCCCTCCGTTTGAATCCGTGTCTCCTATCTTCGTCTACATTCACCAAAACAAATCAGAGTTTTCTAGTGACGTAAGAGAGTGAAGGATCACCCTTGTTGTCCTGAGGGACTGACAGAAGAGGAACAGCATGTTGTCATACACGCTCATTGCCGCGTCAGGATACTTTTCCTTTAGTGTGTTAGGGGCGCCGGCTGCCTGAGACGGGGAGAAAAAGAAAGAAAACAAGAAAGAGCAAGAGAGAGAAAAGCAGCATGAGTGAGAGAGAAAGAGAAAATAGAGAAAAAAAGAGAGTGGAAGGGGAAGATATCAGAAATCTGTGTAAGATAGAATTTGGAAGAGATCGTGGAAATAGGAGAGGGTG
>BOPN01004411.1:45000-47500 GCA_017312705.2 Penaeus japonicus | reverse complement strand
GAGAGAGAGATAGAGAGAAGGTGGTGAGGGAGTTCAGAAATCAGCAAAAGATAGAAATTGTAATTTGTATTAATCATAACAATTGTGAGGCCATGGACGTTGCGCGTTCTCGTCTCACAGTGCACGCGACTGCCAGAGAAACTCTAGAGTTTAAAATGAAAAATGAATAGAAAGAGGCGGATAAGAATCATGCAGTCCTTACTGTGATGAGAGTGATGCTGATGGAGAAGTTAATACCATGTGCATCCACTTACCATGTCATCAAAAACTTGCCTCCAGCTATTAAATTATTCAAAGCACTTCTAGTATCTATAAAGAAATTGCTTGTCTATTTCTATTTCAACATTTTTCGAGCCATCCAGTATTGCAACTAATCGCTCTGCTTTGATGATATAAATTTGTTCAGTCCAAAGTTATCGTTATTTTTAACAGTTGTAAAATACTTTGATTGATATCCACGGCCTGCTCTCCCGTATGATACAACGAAACCATTGCATTACATGTGAAATGTGCTTATATTTTTGTAAATTTCTTGTGAAGTTGCGCGGCCTTAAACTGGCTTAGCTCCCCGATGTTTTTTTGTTGTTGTTTTTTTTTTCATACGAGCCAAATGATTCATGATATCACAGGTCAGCCATTCTTTGCCTGATCCTTTTTAATCTCTTTCTGCATCATGTTATCATTTATCCTTTGTATGTTTACATAGGTTACTGCCCTGATATGTAACAATGATAAATTGAGGTCTTTCGTTCCAACTTCCTATTTAATTGAGTTTCTTTTTTCGTTCTCTGAGGCAAAGAAGCTGTTCTATAGCCAACTTGTGTTGGATTTGCTTAGAAGCCACGCCCCTCTTCTATATCTAAGAAGCTGATTGGTTATACATAGTGATTGTGTTGTTGAAACCTATCAAACAAAACGACTCATGTCTTTCAAACTGCAGTTCTTTAAATATGTAGATGTAGCTATACAACTACAATGATTATCGATCGTGTGAAAGATGCATTTAGGCCTTCAAATAGATTCAGTTTCTTTTGAAATTAGAAGTGCCTCAATTTCAAGTTGACCGAAGTTCTTTAGCAGACCCAGAGATCGCAAGCCTAACTTGCAAATAAAGTGAAGTTTCAGCGGCATGAAATGGAGGAAGTTACCACTCTTCCTGAATACTAGAGGGAGAGGATTTGAGAAAAGTAAATTCCGATATTCCCAATCACTCTCATTACAGAAAGAACTGCATGATTCTTATCTACCACTTTCTATTAATTTTTCATTTTAAACTCTAAAGTTTCTCTGGAAGTCGTGCGCACTGTGAGACGAGAACGCGCAACGTTCATGGCCTTACAATTATTATGATTAATACAAATTACAATTTCTACCTTTTGCTGATTTCTGAACCCCCACCACCCGCTCTCTATTTCTTCTCTCTGTCACTCTTTCTCTCTCTCTCTTTCTCTCTCTCTCACTGACTGAAGTGCTTAAGCAAATGAACCTATAATTTTTGGAACTTATAATGTTTCTCTGTATCTTATACATCTTTAATCAGTAGTTCGATATTTTTCTGTTTTTTTTTTTTTTTTTTCTCTCTCTCTCTCTTTTTGTTCATCAGCACGCTATTCAGTTAATATCATGAATAAAAATAAACTAAACTCACATTTCATCTATAGACACAATAGGGATCATCAGAATACGAAGACCTATATGACTGTTTCTTCACTTCCGGAATGACGTCATCATAATCACGGTGTTCGAAGCCTTCCACTGTGAGACATTTTTTGATCTCCCTTATCTCTTTCGAAAAAAAAAAAAAAAAAAAAAAAAAAAAAAACATCGACAGGGTTGCTGACTGGGCATAAAACACCCTGAGATACAACCCTGCTACTCACTCGATCTCTTCCATTTCTCTCTCTCTTTCGTTATGTATCGTCACCCTCCTCAATCCGTGTCTCTTATCTTCGTCTACATTCACCAAAACAAATCAGACTTTTCTAGTGACGTGAGAGAGTGAAGGATCCCCCTTGTTGTCCTGAGGGACTGACAGAAGAGGAACAGCATGTTGTCATACATGCTCACTGCCGCGTCAGGATATTTTTCCTTTAGTGTGTTAGGGTATGCCAGCTGCCTGGAGACGGGAGAAAGAGAAAGAATACAAGAAAGAGCAAAAGAGAGAAAGGCAGCATGGGTGAGAGAGAGAGAATAGAGAAAAAAAGAGAGTGGATGGAGAAGATATTAGAAATTGGTGTAAGAGGGAATTTGTAAGAGAGCGCGGAAATAAGAGTGTGATGGCAGGCGTGAGAAAGAGAGATAAATAAAGATAGTAGGGTAAGCGAGCGTTACACATAGAAATAGTGAGGGAGCGGGATAGATGCGAGAGATCTGTATATGTTTATATGCAGTGTGTATGTATGCATTCTTGAGTGTATGTGTGTGTGTTTGTATTCATGAGTGTGTGCGTAAATGTGTGTGTGTATATACATATACATATACATACATACATACATACATA
>BOPN01004411.1:27500-35000 GCA_017312705.2 Penaeus japonicus | reverse complement strand
AATATATATATGGGAAAGGTGGAGGGGGAGGGAGAGGGATATATTTATATATATATATATATAGAGAGAGAGAGAAAGAGATTAAGAGAAAGAGAGAGAGCTACATACATACATATATATATATACATATATGTACATATATATACATATATACATATGTACATATATATACATATATATATAGAGAGAGAGAGTGAGAGAGAGAGAGAAAAAAAAAAATATATATAGAGAGAGAGAGAGATAGAGAGAGAGGAAGAGATTCATACAAGAAAGGAGCCAATCACCGATCACTTTAACCTCCATTCATATAATTTCACTACTAAGTGACAACTCTAGCCAGCTGTAGCAACTGCTCACTTCCTTCTTGGCCAAATGAGTGTCCTCGCTTCATTCGTGGTCAACTGCACATACTCACATCTGCGAGTCCGTTAATAGAATGAAATCACCAACATGAGCTTATGGGAGACTCATTAGATGGTCGTTTAGGTAGACATTCCAGAGGAAGAGAACCAACAGGGATTTATAAGGCGCAGAGGATCGTATTTGGATGACGTCTTGCAGTCAACAACCGGCTATGTTCCATATCATATTAGTTATCATTATTCAGTTATCTTTGTTTTGACTGTTATGAAAATTAGTTTCTTGCTGCTGTCATCGTCTTCTCTCTCTCATCCCGAGGATCTTCCTCTCTTCAATGTTTCCTAAAAGGTTCTTTGATAATTTCCCATTGCTCTGGTTTTACGATTTTTCCATAATGTCAATATAGAGAAATTTACACTATATATATATATATATATATATATATATATATATATATATATATATGTATATATATATATATATATGTGTGTGTGTGTGTGTGTGTGTGTGTATATGTATGTATGTATGTATGTATATAGACATACACATTTACGCACACACTCATGAATACATGAATACAAACACACACACACATACACTAAAGAATGTACACACATATATATATATATATATATATATATATATATATATATATATATATATATATATATATATGTATATATATGTATGTGTGGGTGTATGTGCGTGTGTGTTTGCATGTATATGTATATATGCATACATACATACACACACAAACACACGTAAGAATATGCGTTCCTCCTTTCATCTGGTTGTTGACATTTGACATACGAACTAATGCCCGAAATACACCTGAAGCGTTATTTTTTTGTTTTTGTTTTTTAATCGACCAAAGTATTGTCGGATAGTTATGAAAAGATAAAATAAAGCCAGGCGCATATTCTGTAGTATGATTATAACAATAGATACATTTATTTTCATGTTTGTTTTGGAATAAATTATCATATTATGTTTCAGGAATGGCATCAGGAAAAAGGACTGAGACTTAGATACCGGTAGGATTTAGGAAGAGAAAGCTGAAGTCTCGACGCTGATGTTTGTCTGATTATAACTTCTTGAATCTATATTTTGTTCACAGTATTGAATGATTCATGTATATTTACCGGTTAGATATAACGAAGAGAGAGAGAGAGAGAGAAATGGAAGAGATCGAGTGGATAGTGATGATGGTCAGATATAACGAAGAGAGAGAGAGAGAGAAATGAAAGAGATTGAGTGGCTAGCAGGGTTGTATCTCAATGTGTTTTATGTCCAGTCCAGCAGCCCTGTCGATGCTGATCCAGAGAGATAATCATGTAAGGAAGAAATTCTTTAGGTTTATGTGTTTTTTTTTTCGAAGAAGATAAGGAAGATCAAAAATCATATAGGTCTTCGTATTCTGATGTTCCCTATTGTGCCTATAGATGAAATGTGAGTTTAGTTTATTTTCATCGATGATGAACAAAAAGAAAAAAGACAAAAAGACAAAAAAATATCAAAACTACTGATTAAAGATGTACAGAATACAAAGAAACATCGAAATAGTCTTAAAGAGTTCCAAAAATTATAGGTTCATTTGCTTAAGCAGTTCAGTTAGTGAGAGAGAGAAGGAGAAAGAGAGAGAGATAGAGAAAAGAGAAAGAGAGAGGATGGTGGGGGAGTTCAGAAATCAGCAAAAGATAATGTATTGCACGTTCTCGTCTCACAGTGCACGCGACTGCCAGAGAAACTTTACACTTTGAAATGAAAAAGGAATAGAAAGAGGCAGATAAGAATCATGCAGTCCTTACTGTGATGAGAGTGATACTGATGGAAAAGTTAATACCATGTGCACTGTAATGATGTCTCTTGACTTACCTTTTATTGGCAATGTCGGAATTTACTTTGATAAAATCTTCTCCCTCTGGTATTTAGGAAGAGTGGTAACTTCCTCCATTTCATACCGCTGAAACTTCCCTTTATCTGCAAGTTAGGCTTGCGATCTCTGCGTCTACTAAAGAACTTCGGTCAACTTGAAATTGAGGCACTTCTAATTTCAAAAGAAACTGGATTTATTTGAAGGCCCAAATGCATCTTTCACACGATCGATAATCATGTAGTTGTATAGCTTCAACTACATATTTAAAGAACGGCAGTTTGAAAGACATGAGTCGTTTTGTTTGATAGGTTTCTACAACACATCATCCAAATATCTTCACTCTCTTCAGTGTTTTCTAAAGGTTCTTTGATAATTTCCCATTGCTCTGGTTATACGATTTTTCAATAATGTCAATATAGAGAAATTTACACTATATATATATATATATATATATATATATATATATATATATATATATATATATATGTATGTATGTATATAGACACACATTTACGCACACACTCATGAATACATGAATACAAACACACACACACATACACTAAAGAATGCATACATGCAAACATCCATACACACTGCATATAAATATATACAGATCTCTCGCATCTATGCCGGCATACCTCCTCATGATTCAATTCATTACCTTGCGTCTATTTATCTGTATCGCTCGCTTACCCTACTATCTTTATTTATCTCTCTTTCTCACCTTCTCTTTCCATCTCACCCACTCTTATGCCCGCGCTCTCTTACAAGTTCCCTCTTACACCGATTTCTGATATCTTCCCCTTCCACTCTCTTTTTTTCTCTATTTTCTCTTTCTCTCTCACTCATGCTGCTTTTCTCTCTCTTGCTCTTTCTTGTTTTCTTTCTCTTTCTCCCCGTCTCAGGCAGCTGGCGCCCCTAACACACTAAAGGAAAAGTATCCTGACGCGGCAGTGAGCGTGTATGACAACATGCTGTTCCTCTTCTTTTCTAGTCCCTCAGGACAACAAAGAGGATCCTTCCTCTCTCACGTCACTAGAAAAGTCTGATTAGTTTTGGTGAATGTAGACGAAGATAAAAGACACGGATTCAAAAGGAGGGGAGTGACGATGATGGTGAGAGAAAGAGAAATGGAAGAGATCGAGTGGATAGTGATGATGGTCAGATATAACGAAGAGAGAGAGAAAGAGAAATGGAAGAGATCGAGTGGATAGTGATGATGGTCAGATATAACGAAGAGAGAGAGAAAGAGAAATGGAAGAGATCGAGTGGATAGTGATGATGCTCAGATATAACGAAGAGAGAGAGAAAGAGAAATGGAAGAGATCGAGTGGATAGTGATGATGGTCAGATATAACGAAGAGAGAGAGAAATGGAAGAGATCGAGTGGATAGTGATGATGCTCAGATATAACGAAGAGAGAGAGAAAGAGAAATGGAAGAGATCGAGTGGATAGTGATGATGGTCAGATATAACGAAGAGAGAGAGAAAGAGAAATGGAAGAGATCGAGTGGATAGTGATGATGCTCAGATATAACGAAGAGAGAGAGAGAGAGAAATGGAAGAGATCGAGTGCATAGCAGGGTTGTATCTCATGGTGTTTTATATCCAGTCCAGCAGCCCTGTCGATGCTGATCCAGAGAGATAATCATGTAAGGAAGAAATTCTTTAGGTTTATGGGTTTTTCCGAAAGGAGATAAGGAAGATTGAGGTGTCCTCTGCGGTGGAAGGCTTCGAACGCTGTGATTATGTTGACGTCATTTTTGGAACTATGACTAGTTAAAAGTTATTCCGGAAGTGAAGAAACACTCATATAGGACTTCGTATTCTGATGTTCCCTGTAGTGCCTATAAATGAAATGTGAGTTTCGTTTATTTTCATCGATGATATTAACTGAGTGGCGTGCTAATGAACAAAAAGATAAAAATGACAGAAAAAAATCGAAACTACTGATTCAAGGTGATGTATAAGATACAGAGAAACATCGAAAGAGTCTTAAAGGGTTCCAAAAATTATAGGTTCATTTGCTTAAGCAGTTCAGTTAGTGAGATAGAGAGAGAGATAGAGAGAAGGTGGTGAGGGAGTTCAGAAATCAGCAAAAGATAGAAATTGTAATTTGTATTAATCATAACAATTGTAAGGCCATGAACGTTGCGCGTTCTCGTCTTACAGTGCACGCGACTGCCAGAGAAACTCTAGAGTTTAAAATGAAAAAGGAATAGAAAGAGGCAGACTAAAATTCATGCAGTCCTTACTGTGATAAAGTGATACTGATGGAGAAGTTCATACCATCAATGCACTGTAATGATGTCTCTCGACTTACCTTTTATTAGGAATGTCGGAATTTACTTTGATCAAATCCTCTCCCTTTGGTATTCAGGAAGAGTGGTAACTTCCTCCATTTCATGCCGCTGAAACTTCCCTTTATCTGCAAGTTAGGCTTGCGATCTCTGCGTCTGCTAAAGAACTTCGGTCAACTTGAAATTGAGGCACTTCTAATTTCAAAGAAACGGATTTATTTGAAGGCCCAAATGCATCTTTCACACGATCGATAATCATGTAGTTATGCTGAAAGCTTTACATCTACATATTTAAAGAACTGCAGTTTGAAAGACATAGGTCGTTTTGTTTAATAGGTTTCTACAACACAATCACTCTGTATAACCAATCAGCTTCTTAGATATAGAAGAGGGGCGTGGCTTCTAAGCAAATCCAACACAAGTTGGCTATAGTACGGCTTCTTACCCTCAGAGAACGAAAAAAGAAACTCAATTAAATAGGAAGTTGGAACGAAAGACCTCAATTTATCATTGTTACATATCAGGGCAGTAACCTATGTAGACATACAAAGGATAAATGATAACATGATGCAGAAAGAGAGATTAAAAAGGATCAGGGAAAGAATGGCTGACCTGTGATATCATGAATCATTTGGCTCGTATGAAAAAAATAAAAATAAATAAAAAACATCAGGGAGCTAAGTCAGTTTCTGGCTGCACAACTTCACAAAAAAATTACAAAAAATAAGCACATTTCACATGTAATGCAATGATTTTGTTGTATCATACGGGAGAGCAGGCCGTGGAATATTAATTAGAGTATTCATAAACTTCGGTAAAAATAACGATAACTTTGGACTAAACAAATTTATATCATCAAAGCAAACGGAATTAGTTACAATACTGGATGGCTCGAAAAATGTTGAAATAGAAATAGATGCTTGACAATTTCTTTATAGACACTAGAAGTGCTTTGAATAATTTAATAGCTGGAGGCAAGTTTTTGATGACATGGTACGTGGATGCACATGGTATTAACTTCTTCATCAGTATCACACTCATTACAGAAAGGACTGCATGATTCTTATCTGCCTCTTTCTATTCATTTTTCATTTTAAACTCTAGAGTTTCTCTGGCAGTCGCGTGCACTGTAAGACGAGAACGCGCAACGTTCATGGCCTCACAATTGTTATGATTAATACAAATTACAATATCTACCTTTTGCTGATTTCTGAGCTCCCCCACCACCCTCTCTCTATTTCTCTCTTTCTCTCTCTCTCACACTAACTGAACTGCTTAAGCAAATGAACCTATAATTTTTGGAACCCTTTAAGACTCTTTCGATGTTTCTCTGTATCTCATACATCTTCTTTAAACAGTAGTTTCGATTTTTTTCTTTCTTTCTTTCTTTCTTTTTGTTCATCAGCACGCTATTCGAGGAAAATAAACTAAATTCACATTCCAACTATAGGCAAAATAGGGAACATCAAAATACGAGTGTTTCTTCACTTCCGGAGTAACTACTAACTTGTCATGGTTCCAAAAATGACGACATCATAATCACGATGTTCGAAGCCTTCCACAGTGAGACAATTTTTTTGATTTTTCTTATCTCTTTCCGAAAAAATAACCCTTAACCTAAAGAGTTTCTTCCTTACATGATTATCTCTCTGGATCAGCATCGACAGGGCTGCTGGACTGGATATAAAACACCATGAGATACAACCCTGCTATGCACTCGATCTCTTCCATTTCTCTCTCTCTCTCTCTTCGTTATATCTGAGCATCATCACTATCCACTCGATCTCTTCCATTTCTCTTTCTCTCTCTCTTCGTTATATCTGAGCATCATCACTATCCACTCGATCTCTTCCATTTCTCTTTCTCTCTCTCTTCGTTATATCTGAGCATCATCACTATCCTCGATCTCTTCCATTTCTCTTTCTCTCTCTCTTCGTTATATCTGACCATCATCACTATCCACTCGATCTCTTCCATTTCTCTTTCTCTCACCATCATCGTCACTCCCCTCCTTTTGAATCCGAGTCTCCTATCTTCGTCTACATTCACCAAAACAAATCAGACTTTTCTAGTGACGTGAGAGAGTGAAGGATCCCCCTTGTTGTCCTGAGGGACTGACAGAAGAGGAACAGCATATTGTCATACACGCTCACTGCCGCGTCAGGATACTTTTCCTTTAGTGTGTTAGGGGCGCCAGCTGCCTGAGACGGGGAGAAAGAGAAAGAAAACAAGAAAGAACATGAATGAGAGAAAAGCAGCATGAGTGAGAGAGAAAGAGAAAATAGAGAAAAAGGAACATGTGGAAGGAAGATGTCAGAAATCTGTGTAGATAAATTTGGAAGAGATCATTGGGGAAATGGGAGGGGTGGGATGGAAAGATAGGTGAGATATAGGCTTAAAGAGAATGGAAGAGCTAGCTTTGATACACATAGAAATAGTGAGGGCGGGATAGATATAAGGGGCTGTATATGTTTATATGCAGTGTGTATGTATGTTTGTATGTATGCATTCTTGAGTATATGTGTGTGTGTTTGTATTCATGCATTCATGAGTGTGTGCGTAAATGAGTGTGTCTATATACATAAACATATATATATATATATATATATATATATATATATATATATATATATATATATATATATAGTCTAGGTTACTCTGCATTGACATTGTGGAAAAATCGTATAACCAGACACTAAACGAGCAATGAGAATTTATCAAAGTACATTTTAGGAAACACTGAAGAGAGGAAGATACTCGGGATGAGAGAGAGAAGACGATTGCAGAAGCAGTAAACGAATTGTTATAACAGTAAAACAAAGATAAATGAATAACAATAACTAACATGATATGGAACTTAGCCGGCTGTTGACTGCAAGAAGACGATTCATTCTCATCGATCCTCTTCGCCTTATGAATCGTATTTGGTTCTCTTCCTCTGGAATGTCTACCTAAACGACCATC
>BOPN01004411.1:17500-22500 GCA_017312705.2 Penaeus japonicus | reverse complement strand
TCTTGATTCTATATTTTATTCACAGTATTGAATGATTTATGTATATTTACTGTGCAATTTGGCTATCAGTCAGTCAATCAGTTACGTTATTAGTTAACCAACCAATCAATTGTAAACAATTATTCAGTCCGACAGTCATTCAATACCATAAACATCATCTATTTTCAGATAACATTCAGAGAGAGAGAGAGAGAGAGAGAGAGAAAAGAGAGAGAGAGAGAGGTCAGAGCTGTTCGTTCTGCCTTCTCTCTCCAATTTATGTACGCCTTTTGCTGCGCCACTTTCTATGTCTCAGGGCTTCCGCAAGCAAACACAGCTGCTTGGGGCAGCTATATAGTTAGAGACGGAAGAGGACACAGGAAGCAGGAAACGTCAGGTCAAGACTGAATACTGCCATATAACAATCAACTAAAACAGCAAGTATGATCAGTGTATTCGGTCACATGATATGCAATATTAGTGCCTTACAGAGGGAGGGGGAGAAGAAGAGGGAGAGGGAAAGGGGGCGGGGGACGGATATATATAGATAGAGAGAGAGAGAGAGAAAGAATATATATATATATATATATATATATATATATATATATATATATATATACATTTAAATATATATATGGATATACATACATACATACATTTATATATATATATATATATATATATATATATATATATATATATATATATATATATACATACATATATACATATGTACATATATATATACATATATATAGAGAGAGAGAGTGAGAGAGAGAAAAAAAGAGAGAGAAAAAAAAAGCGATAGAGAGAGAGATAGATAGAAAGAGAGAGAGAGAGATTCATACAAGAAAGGAGCCAATCACGATCACTTTAACGTCCATTCATATTATTTCACTACTAAGTGACAACTCTAACCAGCTGTAGCAACTGCTCACTTCCTTCTTGGCCAAATGAGTGTCCTCGCTTCATACGTGGCCAACTGCACATACTCACATCTGCGAGTCCGTTAACAGGATGAAATCACCAACATGAGCTTATGGGAGACTCATTAGATGGTCGTTTAGGTAGACATTCTAGAGGAAGAGAACCAACAGGGATTTATAAGGCGCAGAGGATCGTATTTTGATGACGTCTTGCAGTCAACAGCCGGCTATGTTTCCTAAAAGGTTCTTTGATAATTTCCCATTGCTCTGGTTATACGATTTTTCCATAATGTCAATATAGAGAAATTTACACTATATATATATATATATATATATATATATATATATATATATATATATATATATATATATATATATATATATGTATATATGTATGTATGTGTATAGACACACACATTTACGCACACACTCATGAATACATGAATACAAACACACACACACATACACTAAAGAATGCATACATGCAAACATCCATACACACTGCATATAAATATATACAGATCTCTCGCATCTATCCCGCTCCCTCACTCGCTGATTCAGTCATGCCATCGCTATCTGTATCGCTCGCTTACCCTACTATCTTCATTTATCTCTCTTTCTCACCTTCTCTTTCCATCTCACCCTCTACTATTTCCACGATCTCTTACAAATTCCCTCTTACACCGATTTCTAATATCTTCCCCTTCCACTCTCATTTTTCTCTATTCTCTCTCTCTCTCACTCATACTACCTTTCTCTCTCTTGCTCTTTCTTGTTTTCTTTCTCTTTCTCCTCGTCTCAGGCATCTGGCGCCCCTAACACACTAAAGGAAAAGTGTCCTGACGCGGCAGTGAGCATGTATGACAACATGCTGTTCTTCTTCTGTCAGTCCCTCAGGACAACAAGGGGGATCCTTCACTCTCTCACGTCACTAGAAAAGTCTGATTTGTTTTGGTGAATGTAGACGAAGATAAGAGACACGGATTCAAAAGGAGGGGAGTGATGTGATGATGGTCAGATATAACGAAGAGAGAGAGAGAGAGAAATGGAAGAGAACGAGTGGATAGTGATGATGGTCAGATATAACAAAGAGAGAGAGAGAGAGAGAAAGAGAGAAGAGAGAGGGAGAGAGACAAGGAAGATAAAGAGAGAGAGAAGGAAGAGAGAGAGAGAGAGAGAAGGAAGAGAGAGAGAGAGAAATGAAAGAGATTGAGTGGCTAGCAGGGTTGTATCTCAGGGTGTTTTATGTCCAGTCCTGCAGCCCTGTCGATGCTGATCCAGAGAGATAATCTTGTAAGGAAGAAATTCTTTAGGTTTATGTTTTTTTTTTCCGAAGGAGATAAGGAAGATCAAAAATTGTCTCACAGTGGAAGGCTTCGAACGCTGTGATTATGTTGACGTCATTTTTGGAACTATGACTAGTTAAAAGTTATTCCAGAAGTGAAGAAACACTCATATAGGACTTCGTATTCTGATGTTCCCTGTAGTGTCTATAAATGAAATGTGAGATAAGTTTATTTTCATCGATGATATTAACTGAATAGCGTGCTGATGAACAAAAAGAAAAAAAAAAGAGAAAAAAAAATCGAACCTACTGATTGGAGATGATGTATATGATACAGAGAAACATCGAAAGAGTCTTAAAGGGTTCCAAAAATTATAGGTTCATTTGCTTAAGCAGTTCAGTTAGTGAGAGAGAGAGAGAGATAGAGAGAAGGTGGTGAGGGAGTTCAGAAATCAGCAAAAGATAGAAATTGTAATTTGTATTAATCATAACAATTGTGAGGCGTTCTCGTCTCACAGTGCACGCGACTGCCAGAGAAACTCTAGAGTTTAAAAGGAAAAAGGAATAGAAAGAGGCGGATAAGAATCATGTAGTCCTTTCTGTAATGAGTGTGATACTGATGGAGAAGTTAATACCATGTGCATCCACTTACCATGTCATCAAAAACTTGCCTCCAGCTATTAAATTATTCAAAGCACTTCTAGTGTCTATAAAGAAATTGCTTGTCTGTTTCTATTTCAACATTTTTCGAGCCATCCAGTATTGTAACTAATTCCGTTTGCTTTGATGATATAAATTTGTTCACTCCAAAGTTATCGTTATTTTTACCGAAGTTTATGAATACTCTGATTAATATTCCACGGCCTGCTCTCCCGTATCATACAACGAAACCATTGCATTACATGTGAAATGTGCTTATTTTTTGTAATTTTTTTGTGAAGTTGCGCGGCCAGAAACTGACTTAGCTCCCCGATGTTTTTTTTTTTTTTTTTTTTTTTTTCATACGAGCCAAATGATTCATGATATCACAGGTCAGCCATTCTTTGCCTGATCCTTTTTAATCTCTCTTTCTGCATCATGTTATCATTTATCCTTTGTATGTCTACATAGGTTACTGACCTGATATATTACATTTTTTTTTTTTTTCGTTCTCTGAGGCAAAGAAGTCGAACTATAGCCAACTTATGTTGGATTTGCTTAGAAGCCACGCCCTTCTTCTATATCTAAGAAGCTGATTGGTTATACATAGTGATTGTGTTGTAGAAACCTATCAAACAAAACGACTCATGTCTTTCAAACTGCAGTTCTTTAAATATGTAGATGTAGCTATACAACTACAATGATTATCGATCGTGTGAAAGATGCATTTAGGCCTTCAAATAGATTCAGTTTCTTTTGAAATTAGAAGTGCCTCAATTTCAAGTTGACCGAAGTTCTTTAGCAGACCCAGAGATCGCAAGCCTAACTTGCAAATAAAGGGAAGTTTCAGCGGCATGAAATGGAAGAAGTTACCACTCTTCCTGAATACCAGACGGAGAGGATTTGAGAAAAGTAAATTCCGACATTCCCAATCACTCTCATTACAGAAAGAATTGCATGATTCTTATCTACCTCTTTCTATTAATTTTTCATTTTAAACTCTAGAGTTTCTCTGGAAGTCGTGCGCACTGTGAGACGAGAACGCGCAACGTTCATGGCCTTACAATTATTATGATTAATACAAATTACAATTTCTACCTTTTGCTGATTTCTGAACCCCCACCACCCTCTCTCTATTTCTCTCTCTGTCACTCTTTCTCTCTCTCTCTCTCCTTCTCTCTCTTTCTCTCTCTCTCACTAACTGAAGTGCTTAAGCAAATGAACCTATAATTTTTGGAACTTATAATGTTTCTCTGTATCTTATACATCTTTAATCAGTAGTTCGATATTTTTCTGTTTTTTTTGTTTTTTTTCTCTCTCTCTCTTTTTGTTCATCAGCACGCTATTCAGTTAATATCATGAATAAAAATAAACTAAACTCACATTTCATCTATAGACACAATAGGGATCATCAGAATACGAAGACCTATATGAGTGTTTCTTCACTTCCGGAATGACGTCATCATAATCACGGTGTTCGAAGCCTTCCACTGTGAGACATTTTTTGATCTTCCTTATCTCTTTCGAAAAAAAAAAAAAAAAAAAAAAAAAAAAAAAAAAACATCGACAGGGCTGCTGGACTGGGCATAAAACACCCTGAGATACAACCCTGCTATCCACTCGATCTCTTCCATTTCTCTCTCTCTCTCTTCGTTATGTCTGACCATCATCGTCACTCCCCTCCTTTTGAATCCGTGTCTCTTATCTTCGTCTACATTCACCAAAACAAATCAGACTTTTCTAGTGACGTGAGAGAGTGAAGGATCCCCCTTGTTGTCCTGAGGGACTGACAGAAGAGGAACAGCATGTTGTCATACATGCTCACTGCCGCGTCAGGATATTTTTCCTTTAGTGTGTTAGGGGCGCCAGCTGCCTGAGACGGGGAGAAAGAGAAAGAATACAAGAAAGAGCAAAAGAGAGAAAGGCAGCATGGGTGAGAGAGAGAGAATAGAGAAAAAAAGAGAGTGGATGGAGAAGATATTAGAAATTGGTGTAAGAGGGAATTTGTAAGAGAGCGCGGAAATAAGAGTGGGTGAGATGGAAAGAGAAGGTGAGAAAGAGAGATAAATAAAGATAGTAGGGTAAGCGAGCGTTACACATAGAAATAGTGAGGGAGCGGGATAGATGCGAGAGATCTGTATATGTTTATATGCAGTGTGTATGTATGCACT
>BOPN01004411.1:7500-12500 GCA_017312705.2 Penaeus japonicus | reverse complement strand
TATGTACATACAAGTGCGTGTAGGCACACACACAATACGTCACTTTCATGCACACACGTAAGAATATGCGTTTCTCCTTTCATCTGGTTGTTGACATTTAACATACGAACTACCACCCGAAATACAATTGAAGCGATATTTTTGTTGTTGTTGTTGTTTTGTTTTGTTTTATAATCGACCAAAGTATTGTCGGGTAGTTATTAAAAGATGAAATAAAGCCAGGCGCATATTCTGTAGTATGATTATAACAATAGATACATTTATTTTCATGTTTGTTTTGGAATAAACTATCATATTATGTTTCAGAAATGACATCAGTTGAAAGGACTGAAACTTAGATAAATGGTAGGATTTAGGAAGAGAAAGCGAAGCTCCTGGATGCTGATGTTTGTCTGACTATGTAACTTTTTGATTCTATATTTTATTCACAGTATTGAATGATTTATGTATATTTACTGTGCAATTTGGCTATCAGTCAGTCAATCAGTTGCGTTATTAGTTAACCAACCAATCAATTGTAAACAATTATTCAGTCTGACAGTCATTCAATACCATAAACATCATCTATTCTCAGATAACATTCAAAGAGAGAGAGAGAGAGAGAGAGGTTAGAGCTGTTCGTTCTGCCTTCTCTCTCCAATTTATGTACGCCTTTTGCTGCGCCACTTTCTATGCCTCTGGGCTTCAGCAGCAAACACAGCTGCTTGGGGCAACCTGTATAGTCAAATGGAAGTGACACAGGAAGCAGATAATGTCAGGTCAAGACTGAATACTGCCATATAACAATCAACTAATACAGCAAGTATGATCAGTGTATTCGGTCACATGATATGCAATATTAGTATCTTATAGAGGGAGGGGGAGAAGAAGAGGGAGAGGGAAAGGGGGAGGGGGAGGGAGAGGGATATATGTATATATATATAGAGAGAGAGAGAGAGAAAGAGATTAAGAGAAAGAGAGAGCTAGAGAGAGAGAGAGAAATATATATATATATATATATATATATATATATATATATATATATATAAATATATATATGGATATATATACATACATACATATATATACATATATATACATATATACATATGTACATATATATACATATATATGTAGAGAGAGAGAGAGTGAGAGAGAGAGAGAGAGAGAAAGAGAGAGAAAAAAAAGAGAGCGATAGAGAGAGAGATAGATAGATAGAGAGAGAAAGAGATTCATACAAGAAAGGAGCCAATCACCGATCACTTTAACCTCCATTCATATAATTTCACTACTAAGTGACAACTCTAACCAGCTGTAGCAACTGCTCACTTCCTTCTTGGCCAAATGAGTGTCCTCGCTTCATACGTGGCCAACTGCACATACTCACATCTGCGAGTCCGTTAATAGAATGAAATCACCAACATGAGCTTATGGGAGACTCATTAGATGGTCGTTTAGGTAGACATTCCAGAGGAAGAGAACCAACAGGGATTCATAAGGCGCAGAGGATCGTATTTGGATGACGTCTTGCAGTCAACAGCCGGCTAAGTTCCATATCATGTTAGTTATTGTTATTCAGTTATCTTTGTTTTGACTGTTATGACAATTAGTTTACTGCTGCTGTCATCGTCTTCTCTCTCTTATCCCGAGGATCTTCCTCTCTTCAATGTTTCCTAAAAGGTTCTTTGATAATTTCCCATTGCTCTGGTTATACGATTTTTCCATAATGTCAATATAGAGAAATTTACACTATATATATATATATATATATATATATATATATATATATATATATATATATATATGTATGTATGTATGTATGTATGTATGTATATAGACACACACATTTACGCACTCATGAATACATGAATAGAAACACACACACACATACACTAAAGAATGCATACATGCAAACATCCATACACACTGCATATAAATATATACAGATCTCTCGCATCTATCCCGCTCCCTCACTCGCTGATTCAGTCATGCCATCGCTATCTGTATCGCTCGCTTACCCTACTATCTTTATTTATCTCTCTTTCTCACCTTCTCTTTCCATCTCACCCACTCTTATGCCCGCGCTCTCTTACAAGTTCCCTCTTACACCGATTTCTGATATCTTCCCCTTCCACTTTCCTTTTTCTCTATTCTCTCTCTCTCTCACTCATACTGCCTTTCTCTCTCTTGCTCTTTCTTGTTTTCTTTCTCTTTCTCCCCGTCTCAGGCAGCTGGCGTCCCTAACACACTAAAGGAAAAGTATCCTGACGCGGCAGTGAGCGTGTATGACAACATGCTGTTCCTCTTCTGTCAGTCCCTCAGGACAACAAGGGGGATCCTTCACTCTCTCACGTCACTAGAAAACTCTGATTTGTTTTGGTGAATGTAGACGAAGATAAGAGACACGGATTCAAAAGGAGGGGAGTGACGATGATGGTCAGATATAACGAAGAGAGAGAGAGAGAGAGAAATGGAAGAGAACGAGTGGATAGTGATGATGGTCAGATATAACGAAGAGAGAGAGAGAGAGAGACAAGGGAGAGAGAGAGAGAGAGACAAGGAAGAGAGAGGGAGAGAGACAAGGAAGAGAGAGAGAGAGAGACAAGGAAGAGAGAGAGAGATAGAGAAGGAAGAGAGAGAGAGAGAGAGAAATGAAAGAGATTGAGTGGCTAGCAGGGTTGTGGTCTGTGTAAAGTTTTAGAGGTCCAAGGTCCACATTCAATGATGCTTATCCAGAGAGATAATCTTGTAAGGAAGAAATTCTTTAGGTTTATGTTTTTTTTTTTTTTTCGAAGGAGATAAGGAAGATCAAAAATTGTCTCACAGTGGAAGGCTTCGAACGCTGTGATTATGTTGACGTCATTTTTGGAACTATGACTAGTTAAAAGTTATTCCAGAAGTGAAGAAACACTCATATAGGACTTCGTATTCTGATGTTCCCTGTAGTGCATATAAATGAAATGTGAGTTAAGTTTATTTTCATCGATGATATTAACTGAATAGCGTGCTGATGAACAAAAAGAAAAAAAAGAGAAAAAAAAAATCGAACCTACTGATTGGAGATGATGTATATGATACAGAGAAACATCGAAAGAGTCTTAAAGGGTTCCAAAAATTATAGGTTCATTTGCTTAAGCAGTTCAGTTAGTGAGAGAGAGAGAGAAGGAGAGAGAGAGAGATAGAGAGAAGGTGGTGAGGGAGTTCAGAAATCAGTAAAAGATAGAAATTGTAATTTGTATTAATCATAACAATTGTGAGGCCATGGACGTTGCGCGTTCTCGTCTCACAGTGCACGCGACTGCCAGAGAAACTCTAGAGTTTAAAAGGAAAAAGGAATAGAAAGAGGCGGATAAGAATCATGTAGTCCTTTCTGTAATGAGTGTGATACTGATGGAGAAGTTAATACCATGTGCATCCACTTACCATGTCATCAAAAACTTGCCTCCAGCTATTATATTATTCAAAGCACTTCTAGTATCTATAAAGAAATTGCTTGTCTATTTCTATTTCAACATTTTTCGAGCCATACAGTATTGTAACTAATTCCGTTTGCTTTGATGATATAAATTTGTTCAGTCCAAAGTTATCGTTATTTTTACCGAAGTTTATAAATACTCTGATTAATATTCCACGGCCTGCTCTTCCGTATGATACAACGAAACCATTGCATTACATGTGAAATGTGCTTATATTTTTGTAAATTTCTTGTGAAGTTGCGCAGCCAGAAACTGACTTAGCTCCCCGATGTTTTTTATTTATTTATTCTTTTTCATACGAGCCAAATGATTCATGATATCACAGGTCAGCCATTCTTTGCCTGATCCTTTTTAATCTCTCTTTCTGCATCATGTTATCATTTATCCTTTGTATGTCTACATAGGTTACTGACCTGATATGTAACAATAATAAATTGAGGTCTTTCGTTCCAACTCTCTATTTTATTGAGTTTTTTTTTTCGTTCTCTGAGGCAAAGAAGTCGAACTATAGCCAACTTATGTTGGATTTGCTTAGAAGCCACGCCCTTCTTCTGTATCTAAGAAGCTGATTGGTTATACATAGTGATTGTGTTGTAGAAACCTATCAAACAAAACGACTCATGTCTTTCAAACTGCAGTTCTTTAAATATGAAGATGTAGCTATACAACTACAATGATTATCGATCGTGTGAAAGATGCATTTGGGCCTTCAAATAAATCCAGTTTCTTTTGAAATTAGAAGTGCCTCAATTTCAAGTTGACCGAAGTTCTTTAGTAGACTCAGAGATCGCAAGCCTAACTTGCAAATAAAGGGAAGTTTCAGCGGCATGAAATGGAAGAAGTTACCACTCTTCCTGAATACCAGACGGAGAGGATTTGAGAAAAGTAAATTCCGACATTCCCAATCACTCTCATTACAGAAAGAACTGCATGATTCTTATCTACCTCTTTCTATTAATTTTTCATTTTAAACTCTAAAGTTTCTCTGGAAGTCGTGCGCACTGTGAGACGAGAACGCGCAACGTTCATGGCCTTACAATTATTATGATTAATACAAATTACAATTTCTACCTTTTGCTGATTTCTGAACCCCCACCACCCTCTCTCTATTTCTCTCTCTGTCACTCTTTCTCTCTCTCTCTCTCCTTCTCTCTCTTTCTCTCTCTCTCACTAACTGAAGTGCTTAAGCAAATGAACCTATAATTTTTGGAACTTATAATGTTTCTCTGTATCTTATACATCTTTAATCAGTAGTTCGATATTTTTCTGTTGTTTTTTTCTCTCTCTCTCTTTCTGTTCATCAGCACGCTATTCAGTTAACATCATGAATAAAAATAAACTAAACTCACATTTCATCTATAGACACAATAGGGATCATCAGAATACGAAGACCGAGAAAAGTTTCTTCACCTGGGAATGACGTCATCATAATCACGGTGTTCGAAGCCTTCCAATGAGACATTTTTTGATCTTCCTTATCTCGAAAAAAAAAAAAAAACATCGACAGGGCTGCTGGACTGGGCATAAAACACCATGAGATACAAC
>BOPN01004411.1:0-2500 GCA_017312705.2 Penaeus japonicus | reverse complement strand
ATGAGTTTGTTAACAGAGCCATTGGAAAACAGCTGATATAAATTGCCTAGTCAAACACGAGTAATGTCAGAGACAACGCCTATCTTCTTATAAACACAGAGAAAGAATTATATAACTAAAATAGATGTACACAAGGGTATTAGAGCATGAATATCATTAGGAGATACGAGTAATTACAAATGGAAAAGGAGTAATGCAATGTGTGTTGGAGCCTAAGATTCCATATTCTGAATCACTATGTAATGCATTACCCTTTTATTCAGCAGTATAGGTATTTATTGTGATAAATAGTGTTACTTGTGAAATGTATGCTCACTAAAAGAAAAAAAATAGATGTGTCAAAGATGTACAAATTATTGGCACCGTGATTATAGTTGTTGGAATTCGCTATGATTATATTGATATGATATTAGATGTAATATTATGTAATATTGGTATCATAGTCTCCTCCCCCCTCTCTCTCCTCTTTTTCTTTACTTCTCTCTCTCTATCTCTCTCTCTCTCTCCTCCCCTCCCTCCTTGCCAGTCCTCTATCTTATTTTTTTCCCTTTCACTTTTTTCGTTTTTCTCCCTACTTACCCCTGTTTCATGGATCTCTCTCTATGTGTCTCTCTCTTTCCCTTACTATCTCTCTAGGTGTCTCTTTCTATCTGCCTTCCTTTCTCTTTTTCTCTTATTCACTCTCCCTCCCTCGCTCTCTCTCATCCCCTTCATTCAATTTCTCTCTATCTCTCTCAATCTCTGTCTAACTCGCTCTTGCCATTTTTCTCTCTTTTATTTTTTTTTTCTCTCTCTCTCTCAATTTGTCTCTCAATCTTTTCTCTCTCTCTCTCTCTCTCTCTCTCTCTCTCTCTCTCTCTCTCTCTCTCTCTCTCTCTCTCTCTCTCTCTCTCTTCAGGTTGCAGTATATTAATAGAAGGTTCTGCCAAGGTTTCAAGCATAAACCATTTTTACTTCCAGCCAAAGAGCTTGAAAGAAATATGGTGCCATCAAATACCGTTAAACAAAAGCCAGGCAATTTCCGAAATGGATTTTAGAATGTAAAAAAAGAGAGGGTTCTCTTATTATTGATGTGGTTCATGTTTCTCTTCTCTCCTAAATACACAGAGATAGTCAGACAGTTAGATAGGCAGGCAAATTAGGAGAGATTTAGAGAGAGAGAGAGTAGTGTATGGATAGACAGAGGGATGTCCAGCTGTGAAATAGAATGGCTGTCTTTATTTGGGTGTGAGTGTGTTTGTCTGTTTGCGTAAGAAGGTGTATGTTTGTGCGTTTGCATTGATGTGTATTTATGTGTCTGTTGATGTAACCGTGTTTATACGTATGTATGATGAGGATGTTTATATGTATGTATATACATATATATATATATTTATATATATATATATATATAAATATATATGTATATATATATATATATATATATATATATAGTCATATGTATATGTGATATATATATACAGTATATGTATATACATATATATATATATATATATATATATATATATATATATAAATAGATCGATAGATAGATAGATAGATAAGTATATATATATATTCATATATATACCTATATATATATACATATATATTTATATAAGTGGCCACAAAGGAGACGATAAAGCACTTAGGATGTGGTAGAGAAAAGCGACTGTGGTAAGTGAGATTACATCACCCAGCGAGCAACCAAACAAACAAATCGGAAGAGAAATGTGTGTGTGTGTTTGCGTATGTACATACAAGTGCGTGTAGGCACACACACACACACACGCACACACGTAAGAATATGCGTTTCTCCTTTCATCTGGTTGTTGACATTTAACATACGAACTAATGCCCGAAATACAATTGAAGCGATATTTTTGTTGTTGTTGTTGTTTTGTTTTGTTTTATAATCGACCAAAGTATTGTCGGGTAGTTATTAAAAGATGAAATAAAGCCAGGCGCATATTCTGTAGTATGATTATAACAATAGATGCATTTATTTTCATGTTTGTTTTGGAATAAACTATCATATTATGTTTCAGAAATGACATCAGTTGAAAGGACTGAGACTTAGATACCGGTAGGATTTAGGAAGAGAAAGCTGAAGTCTGGACGCTGATGTTTGTCTGACTATAACTTCTTGAATCTATATTTTGTTCACAGTATTGAATGATTCATGTATATTTACCGTGCAATTTGGCTATCAGTCAGTCAATCAGTTACGTTATTAGTTAACCAACCAATCAATTGTAAACAATTATTCAGTCTGACAGTCATTTAATACCATTAACATCATATATTTTCAGATAACATTCAAAGAGAGAGAGAGAGATCAGAGCTGTTCGTTCTGCCTTCTCTCTCCAATTTATGTACGCCTTTTGCTGGGCCACTTTCTATGCCTCAGGGCTTCCGCAAGCAAACACAGCTGCTTGGGGCAGCTGTATAGTTAGAGACGGAAGCGGACACAGGAAGCAGATAATGTCAGGTCAAGACTGAATACTGCAATATAGCAATC